>APFE030202705.1:120746-148994 GCA_000404065.3 Pinus taeda
TGAATTTTAAGTTTTTATTTTTATTTTTAATTATTATTTTTAATAATATAAAATGTATATGAAAAACTTATATTAATTTAGAATTTTAATTCATTGTTTAGGCAATACTACTTATATATTTAATTCTTTATATTTATATCATTGTTGACCATTATTATTTTTGTAGGTTACAATATTTTCATTGATAATTACACAACAATTCTAATGTGTTGTGGTTGTTGAGATGTCCCCGAGACCTTGAAAGAATTAGTACAAGTAATGTGAGGATGCTTTACAGCGACGACATACTCTCCATAAAATCCTGGAAAATTGAAGGTACCATTGTTGACCATTATTATTATTGTAGGTTACAATATTTTCATTGATAATTACACAACAATGCTAATGTGTTGTGGTTGTTGAGATGTCCTCGAGACCTTGAAATAATTAGTACGAGTAATGTGGGGATGTTTTATAGTGACAATATACTCTCCATAAAATCTTGGAAAATTGAAGGTACTGCTCTCATGATTAGTAAAACCACTAATGTTTGTGCTTTTCCATTCTTTTAACAACTTATCCACTCTATTGCCTAGAGGTATATTATTGTAAATGAGTCACATCTTATCACATCCACTTGGATGTGGCCATGCCGATCAAATGACTATGCCTCCCACAATCGGGTGAGAAAATCCTTCACGCAGTACTTGTTCCAAATACTCGGCCTTTTCCAAACATTAAACAAAGATTCATGAAGGTTTTGATTTATTGAATCAAGAAGTTATGGACTAGAAAGATTGCCTACCTGTGTAGTTTGATCCATGTCATTGTTAGTATTGACCTCTGTTAACTAGGTTGGCAGACCCAAAGACCCCAATTTGTCCAATACAGATCTCATTAATGGTATATTAGGCTTTGAAAAATGGGATTCCAACCCTATTCCTTCAATCAACCATGGTTGGTTAATGTCATTCATCTTCTGCACATACGTATTGGGTATGACGGATATCTCTTTGCAGATCTCAATTATATTGTAGTCATTCATGAACATTGGAGTGGAGGAATATAATTGTTGAGATAGTTGGAAGATATTAGCAGAGGACTTGACTTAGAAATAATGGAGAATTGTTGTTTTGATTGTTTTCTAAGTTTATATTTAGATCTTATTTTTTGGGACATTGTTGTGATCTCCCGAACAGAATGTAGTCATTATATTTGTGTATGTATGATTTCTCTAATTAATGAATGCAGCATTGTGGCAACCTTAGGTTCTCCTCGCCTAAATGTTGCGGGTTTCATTCACAATTTTTATTTGTCTTCCTATTATTTTTTAGTTGGTATTGGAGTGTTAAGGTTGAGTTGAGCCCTTGTGGCTGAGATTGATGTGGTCAGACTTTGTGGATGAGAGAGATTGGTGAGCGTGGAGCCTCTTCTGCTAGTGAGAGCAGGTGCGAAAATTTGTTAGCAGAATCGAGATCCTCCATATTTATGAGTGGAGCAGTGTGATCACATTGGAAGGCTGCATTGTCTGTTTGAGGATCGAGTTATTGTCTGGAGCACAATGGATCTTGGTGTGGATCATTGGAGGTGAGCCGAGTTGGGATTTGTCAGGCAAAGAAAGGTTAGAGTCGACCTGCGCACCCTCATTTAATTATATAGTGCACAGATTTGGTAGATTGTGCAATTTTTATTAAAAAAAAGAAAGTAGATATGTGCAAGCTTTATTAAGGAAAAGTGCACAATTGTGACGTTGTTATGAAGAAAAAGTGCACAGATTTGTGCAACTTTTATTAAGGAAAAGTGCACAAAAATTTTCTCCACACTGTATCTGTGGGAAAAGTGTGAAATCCATTTTTTGTGGAATTTATAAATTAGTTGAGCTTCATTTGGTTTTTTGTTTGAATTTGTGAAGCCTGGTCGTTGTTGGAGTTTTGGATTTGTTTATCAATGATTCGTGGAGTTACTGGTGGTGCTCATGAAGTAAGAAGTTGGGCGCTGTTGGAAATTAGGATTTTTTGTTAAGCTGGCTAATCCCCTTTCAGAGACATACTTGAATGAGGTCGATAAATTGGATGGATCCAATTATGTTAATTGGAAATTCAAGTTGTAGACACTGTTGGAAGGCTATGGCGCTTGGACCATCACAAAGGGAGAAGAAGAAAAAACGGTTGCATTTGTGACAGCTGCATGAATTCAAGACTAGGAGAAGTGATAGAACAAAGAAAAGGTATTACTAAGAATGTTTGTTAAAGATAATATAATCCCTCATATTCATGACTGCAAGACATCTAGTGAAACATGGAATGCATTGAAGGAATTATATGAAACCAAAAATATAAATCGAGTCCTCGTTTTGAAAAGTAAACTCATGTATATTAAAATGGAAGAAAATGAATCTTTCCATGCCTTTGTTTCAAGAATTAAATATTTGAAAGATAAGATGGGCGATATATGAGATTCAGTACCTAGTACTGATTTGTTAACAATTACGTTAAATGGAATTTCAGAGGACTATAAGTGTTTATTACAGGTCTTGTAGCAAGAGAGAAAGTGCCAACTTTTGAAGAATTGATAGGTATATTGATGCAAGAAGAAGAGAGGCATAAGAATTTGAGGCCTTAGAATCCATCCTTGGCACTTATGGCAAAGAAGAAGTTCTTCAAAGGGAAACAAGGAGGAGGAAGGAAAGGTGGAAGTCTATATCTAAAAAGGCCATTTCTAAAACCAAATCAATCTATGTCATCTATCAGAAATGATTCCGAAATAAAATGTTTCTATTGTGGTAGAAGTGGGAATCTTGCCAGAGACTATTATAAGAATAAAAATGATGAATCTAGGCATACACATAGAAGATAGTCAAGACATTTTATAGGAGAAGCCCTGAATTCTGATCTAAAAATATTAAGTTGCTTTTTTCTAATGCTAGGTTGCTTTTATAAAAAGATGATCCTAATACATGGTTTATGGACTTTGGAGCTTCAATTCATATGACATGCAATAAGGACTGGTACAAAATCTTCAAGGAAATAAGCAATGGAAATTACATCTACCTTGGAGATGATTGTGTGTATAAGATCTTGGGATATGGAGATATACCTATGACTTTACCAAATGGCAGTGTGATGTGCATCCATAATGTTATGTACGTGCCTAGAATCAAGAGAAAATATAATATTTGTGTCTACAATTACAAATCAGAATCAAAAGGTTGAATTATTCAAAACAAATTGCATAGTGAAATATTTGTTGGATCACTACAAACATGTTGCTTCAGGAGTCAGAGTTGGAGGCATGTACAAGCTTCATGTTACCAACAAAAATCATGAAGCACTGACTTCTAAAACTATGTCAATAGAAAGTCTTTGGAATCATATGTATGGTCACATCAATTATCATGATTTGTTGTTTCTGTAGAAACAAATTATGGTTGAAAGACTCCATGTGTTAAAGAATTAATATGCTGCTTGTGAAGGTTGTGCATTAGGAAAAATTCACAAAGATGAATTCCCCTCTAAATATGATAGGAGAAGAAGAGATGTATTATAACTTGTGCATTATGATTTTTGTGGACCCATGCAGACCAAATCCCTAGGATGCACCTATTATTTTCTGTTGTTTATTGATTATTTCACATGGTTCACTTTTTTGTACTTCCTCAGGAAAAAGAGTGATGTTTTCAAGTATTTCAAAGAATTCAAAAACATGGCAGAGAATTAGACACATAATTTTATAAAGATCCTTCGTTTAGACCAAGGGGGAGAATCCAAATTGGGGAACTTCATTAAGTACCTCAAGGATCATGGAATAGTGCAACAATTCATAGTACCCTATACTCCACAATAGAACAATGTTGTAGAAAGGAAAAAAAAGGACATTGGTGAAGTATGCACGGAGTATGATCAAAGGTAAGAACCTCTTAAATGCATTTTGGGAAGAAGCCATTAGTACTATTTCTTATTTAAAGAAAAATATTCCAACAAGGTATCTTGATCTTAAGACCCCATTCAAAGCCTTGTATGGTTTTAAACCAGCAGTTCATCATTTGAGGGTATTTAGGTGTAAGGCCTTTGCACATATTCCAAAGAAGAGAAAAATTAAACTTGATGCTAAAGGTAGAAAATGTATTTGTGTAGGATACTGTTCAAAATTTAAAACTTATAAAATGTTTGATCCCTTTACTCATAAAGTGTTTGCAAGTAGAGATGTAATTTTCCATGAGCAGGCAAATGAAAGAAACAAGGATCATAACTATGAAATATGGCACATTCTTTCTAAAGTTGAAGACAATAAACTAGAAGAAAAAGCAGAAGACAATGAACAACAAAAGCTTGAGGAAGAATCCAACGATATGGACATCACCAACAGTTAAAGCCCAATCAGAAGTGGAGAGGTACTCCAAAAGAATAGAGGTGAAAACAATGAAGTGAGAAGGATATCTACTCAACAGATCTGCCTACCTAAAAGGTATAAGGATTGTACCCTGATGACTAGTATTTTGAATGTCATAGAACCCATGAATTTTAATGAAGCTAATGAACATGAAGATTGGAGAAAAGAAATGGAGGAATAATATGAATCTATAATTAAAAACAAAACCTGGGAACTGACTGAATTTCCTAAAGTAAAAGATCCCATAGGATGTAATTTTGTAAATGGTTGTACAAACTTAAGTTCAAAGAAGATGGTAGTATATATAAATATAAAGCGAGATTGGTGGCAAAAGGGTACTCACAAAAAGAGGGAATTGGTTATGCAGAAGCATTTCCACCTGTAGCCAAATTAAATACCATTAGATTGTTGATTGCATTAGCTACAGAGTACCATTGGAATTTGTACCAATTAGATGTAAAATATGCTTTTCTAAATGATGATTTAAAGGAGGAATTGTATTTGACACAACCTGAAGGGCTTGTGAAAAAGGGGCAGGAACATTTAGTTTGAAAATTAAAAAAATCCTTGTATGGGCTAAAGCAAGTACCTAGGTCATGGTATGAGAAGATTAATTATTTCTTTCTTCAACAGGGTTTTATGAGGAGTCAAAGTGATTCAAACATGTATATCAAGTTTGATGAAAAGTGGTATGTAGTATTGATTTCTTTGTATGTTGATGACTTAATTATTACACGAAATTCAATCAAACTGATTGATGAAATTAAGGTACATATGTCCAAGCATTTGAAATGAAATATCTTGGTGAGTTACATTATTGTCTAGGTCTTGAAGTATGGAGAGATGCAGGTCAAATTTTTTCTACTCACGGTAAGTATGTTAGAGAAGTATATTTCGATGATAGCTAAAAGGAGGTAGATGGTACAGTGTATAGACAATTGATGGCAAGTTTGAATTATCTTACTATAACCAGACCTGATTTAGCATACTTTGTGTAGATTTTTTCTGTAGATTCAACAACTCATGTAATGTACTAAAACATAAGACAAGAATATACTCTCTCCATTCGACTAGATCATTAGCATCTGATGATGGAGGCTTAAGAATGTCTTGATCAATTAATTCCTTTAGGCCATTGTCTTCCAAAAATGCTTCCATCTTTTCCGTCCAGGCTATGTAATTTGAGTTTCCTTCTAAGGCATATTGAAGTCTCAAAATGTAGAAAGCCATTTTCCGACTTGGAAGTATGAACTACAAATTCAAATTTCACTAGCACAACAAAATCGAAATCTCCTCTTCTACACTATCTTCAACTCTAATACCATGTAGATTTTTTTGTAGATTCAACAACTCATGTAATGTACTAAAACACAGGATAAGAATCTACTCTACTTTCAACAATGGAAACCAATAATGATCGATGAAAACAATAATCAACAAGAGAAAGAATATCAAACGCACATAACAGAATATTTCTTCGGGGAAAGAAATTGCTCAAAACCCCCACTATCTATATTACATTAATCGGAAATTTGAGAAGAAAATATAATGCTTTTTCAAGGTATAACAGTCCTTGCACAAGTATGATCAACTCTCTACCTCACAAGCCTGCTCTAGCCAACACTTAGCAAATTTCACTACCTGCCAAACCCCTATTTCCTTGCGCAATTCCTAAGAGAATCAACCCATATTTAATTGGGAAATCCTTCCTCCATAACAGTGCAATCCAAACTTAGGTCCTCAACTAATTGCATGCATGATCTGTACAACTTCGAAAATCATACAACTGATAATACATTGCCCCTACAGTTTAGTCCCAAGTGGGTCTTCCTCTGAACTAACATGCATGAATTATTTATGAATGAATATTTTGTTAATTGGTGTGGTACTGGTTAATGCACTGGTGCACTAATCCACTACTAGAGCTCTACTAGTTCCTTCAATAGTTAGAACTAGTTTGACTGACTATAACTTAGTTAAACTAAGTTATCTAATTACAACCCCAAAGAACTCAACCCGCGCCCCTAAAATTTAGGGATCACTCTACATGGCTCTAGATAGACTTCCAACTCGAATTTCCTAATTCAATTAAGTCAATTTAACTTAATTAACTATTTACAAGTTGTTATGAGAATAGAATTCGATTTTAATTCACAATTTAATTCAAGGACAATTTAATTTGGAATTTCTTTTGTTAGTTTTAACCCTTTGTTAGTGTGTTAAGTCAGTTTATGGAAAGACCTCTCGAAAGTCATTGGAGAGCAACAAAAGAAGTACTCAGGTATCTTAAAGGAACAATTGATTTTGGTCCTAAGTATATTGATTCATTTTCAAATGTTGAGCTGACAGGTTACTCAAATTCAAATTGGGTTGGTAATGTGGATGATAGAAGATCTACTACAGGTTATCTATTCAATATTGGATCCAGGATTGTTTCATGGAGCAGCAAGAAACAACCTACGGTATCTTTGTCATCTACTAAGGCAGAATACAAATATTTGTGTGCAACAACTTGTGAATCTGTTTGGTTGAGGAGAATTCTCAATATGTTGGAGAAGAACAAAAGAAGACTATAGTTATCAACTGTGACAACTAGATCTTGATCAAGTTGGAAAATGATCCAATTTTTCATGCAAGGACAAAGCATGTTGATGAACAATTTCATTTTATTAGAGAGAAGATACAGTCAAAGGAAATTTTTATTGCATATTGTAATACTTGTGAAAATGTTGTTCATATTTTCACAAAGTCTCTTGGGGAGATAAAGTTTGAATTTTTTGGGGAGATCTTAAGTGTGGAGGTTAATCCTTTCTCCATTAAGGGGGAAACTTAGAAATAATGGAGAAATGATGTTTTTATTGTTTTCTAAGTTTAGATTTAGATCACATTTCTAGGATATTGTTGTGATCTCCCTAACAGAATGTAGCCATTATATTTGTGTATGTGTGATTTCTCTAATTAATGAATGTAGTGTTGTGGCAACTCAGGTGCTCCTCACCTGAGTGTTTCAGGTTTCATTTAAAATTTTGATTTGTCTTCCTATTATTTTTTAGTCATTGGGCCCTAAATTGTCCTAAAAGAATGAAAAATGAAGCATCTCGTTGCTGACATCCCATTGGATGAATTGGACCTTGTACCTTCCCACTACTGAATGGACTTGATTGTCCACTTCCTATTGGAGTTGTTCGACATTCATATTTTTTACCCACTGCATAACATATTTTGGGTCCTCCCACACTATGTTGTACCCCTGCATCTTTATATTGTTTGGTTTGCAGAAGCTCATCGTGTCATCTATGTCTCTGTAATTCTCTTGCCCTTGCTCATGCTCCATGTTGTACTGATCTGGGTCCGGGTGTGACAAAGGACCCTTCCAAGACCATTTACTTCCGTGATGTGTTAAATTGAATTTTTAAAAGAACATAAATAAATACATATGCATGTTGTAAAGAAGAGGAACATGACATTCATCAACACATGAAAACATAAGTCGTTGATAAAGGAGTTCATCCAAGAGGGACTATGTCTCTAGGCCTTAGTGTCAAGATGGTTTAGGCCACTGCATTAAGTGTTGTCAATAGTGATGAGGTACATAAGAGGTGATGTCGCTACCATACAAGCAAAATTCCCTCACACAGGAGTGGCTACAAGAGATGTTTCGCTACAGGAACTCTCAGTCAAAAGGACTCCTATTAGTGTGACAAACTCATGCATGATGATAATGAGCATCCCGCCAACTTGGCATAAAAGGGATCTCAATGCAAACATACATGACAACAACATGAGTATCCCATCAACATGATGAAAAAGGGATCTCAAACAAAACATGACAAATCATGACAACGAGTACATCCCACAAATTATTCTGCATCACATTAAGCAGGAATCACGAGACAAGTAAGAAACAAGATCCCACATCAAACATCAACATGGATCAGTGAAGCACAATGCATAGAAAAGAAGTACATGAACACACTGCATATACCTCACATCTAGGGGCCATCTGAAGAAAAGGATGTCACACTGTTGAAGCTGGTCGTACCATCAATCTCGCGGCGTTGAATCTCATGGAATGGTTGCTCGCACATGAATGCTGACACATATACTCCACTTAGAAAAGTGGCTGAAAATGGAAATGCACAAATAGAAAATCTAAATGCACCATCAGATTTGCGACGTTGAATAGTGCAAAATCCACTGTCGAATTTTTGAATTCTGAGAAAGTGAAAATCTGGGGCTTAAGGAATCTTTTAGATTCCTCCAAGATTCCTCAAAGGTTCCCTCCTCCAGGGCATCTGAAGATCTTCTTCTCAGATCAAGAAAATAACTACACCATTATGTTCATGTCGTTGAGAGGTGTAAGATCAACATAAAGTTTGTCCAATTTGGATACTGCAAAAATTTCACCCTCCTGAGAATTTCGCCCAATCATGGTTCCCCTTGTGTTTTTCTCAGGTTCATGGTTCCACCCTGCATTAAAAATTAATAAAAAATGCCTCGGTTTTCATGCATGCTCCTTGCTCCTCCATGCTTTGCCGCACTGATTAAATGAAGGTTTATTAAATTTTCGGTGGGTAGAATTTATAAAAAGGCCCCACAGGCCCGTTGGTAAAAGAGGTAATTAGTTAAGGGGAGGTTGGGGGATCAATGCCGCCTTCGAAAAAATTGCATGTATTTCTTTTTGTGGGGTTCGGGTCCGCATTGGGCGGCCCACCCCTTAACTCCTGCAGCATATGTATTATCCATAAAGGTTGGCGCGTTTATGTTTTGGGTTGACCGTTCCATTGCATGGTTTATTGGTTGGTTTGTTTGACATGGGGCAGCCACATGGTGGTGGGCCAGCCCACGTGTCTAGCACGAGCTCGATACCCATCAGCCTCCATAACCTTGGCTTTAAAAATGGTGCGGTTGGGGGGTGTGGGCCGGGTCCACTGGAGGTGCCCCCCCCCACCCCAAACATAACATGAATATGTGAGCTCATATGATGTGATGCCCAAAGGGTACGGTATGGTCATGGATGTCGACCCATAATTAAATTTTCATTTTGGTGGTTGGTTGGGGGTCGATGGGGGTCATGGCCCGCCACCCATTTTAATACTTTTTTTATATATATTAAAATAGGGGTGTTTTTTCAAATCTTTCGAAAATAAGGGATATTTGGAAATTTAACGAGGCCACAATTTCGACCGCTTTCGGGAGCTAGGTTTCATGCCCTGGGGTCAGTCAAATTGTAGGACACTTAAACCTAGCCCATAGTCCAACTTTGACCAAAACTTTGATTGGCTTGTTCTCTGTTATACAAGCTTGGATTGACAAACTGTTCACACCGTTGCAATCAGGATGACAAGATCTACGCTCTGATCTTGGTTTGAAAGCATTCTGATCACTTTGAGTTTTGAGCTTCCATAAGCCCTCTTTGTCTTGTGTGTGTCTCTAGAGCTACCTGGATCAATCCTCCTCACCAAGGAGCTTTTGGTCCTCCAAAAGCATGAAAAAATAATCTGCAACTTCTTTGTACCATGTCTGCATCACAAGTGCCCTCAAAGGTCTTGCTTCCATCTCCTTCACCTTTGTTCTTTGGAGCCTTAGGCAATGAGCTGACACCTAGAACCTCTGCAACCTGTAGTACATTGTTTTGCAAATTACATGCTGAGTTTACATGACCAACTAATGACCCAAGCATCCCACACTTGCCACGAGTTTATAATACATACTCGGTGGTCAATTTGACATTAAGATGGACATAGTAACCCAGCTACAAGGCCAACACATCATTATTGCTTCAACAAGTGATGGAAAACGCATCATCACAACAACACATGATTTACAAAGATAAGTCCAAACACTATTTTTGCTTTGTCAAGTGATGGAAACACGACATCACTTTCATTGTTTATCATGCAACTCACAATAAGACCAGACATCATTTTTGCCTAACAAGTGATGGAAAAAACATCATCAATTTTACATTTTAAAATGAAACAAATAATTTACGAAAGTATGACCATGACAAGCTAACATATATAGAAACCATTTTTCACTTATCGTTGTGAATGGGTCATCCCCCTGTGGTGGTTTTGCTTGTCGAACAATTGTTTCACTTGGTTCATGCACCAACACTTTGTCTTTAAGGCGCTACTCTAGATGGAGCCTCCAACATGTGGCTCTTTGATGGTCACTTATGTCACAATGACTGCAAGAGGCCTTCTTCCTCTAGATCTACATAACATGCTTCTTTACCTTCTGTTGAGAGGGTCGTTCATGCCTCCTCCTTTTGTGTTCTGCTATTCTTTTCCAACACTTAAAAAATGTATGCTTATGTAATCCACAAAAGGTACATGTTTTTCGATTCCATGTTTTATGTTCATCATTAAATATATGATTATAATCGAAATGAGCATTTGAATATCGAGACTGGTTATACCTCTCCTTGACATCTCTGGTGTAACTATGGCGATGAGAGCTTGCCTCAACTCTTTCCCTGCCATGGGATGATGGGGATGTGTTCCCATCATTCTCTTTCCTCAACGATTTCGATGATGTCCCAGAAGAATCTGACACCTTCAAGAATTCTCCTTCGATGTATCTCAAGCCTGCAAATTGAGGTCTCTACACAACCTCCAGTGGTTGAGTTATGCCTTGGTTATTAACACCAAGTTATTTTTCCTCCTTGCACCTCATCTTGGTGAGGAGCCTCATGTTTGTCCTTGTAATTGGGATCTCCAAATCTCCAACAGAAATCATACTATGTGAAGACAAAACCAAAAGGAAATCAACATATTTTACCTCCTCTATCGATTTGGAAGGAATTGATGAGGGCCTCTCATCACCTATTGTTGGTGGTTCGCTAGCTGTCTCGGCGCATTCCCCAACTTCCTTTCTAACATACCTAAGTCCTGTCCGATGGGGTGATTCTTCTACTTTGATGGGGTTGAAAATGCCATGTCTATTCATGCCCAAGCCTTTTCCTTCACACCCCATTATCTTCAACAGTTTAGAACCAATTCCCATGGTCTGATTTTAAAAAACAACGAAATCATCATCAGGACACATACATGAATTCAGAGAACTAATTTTTACCTCACATGTGTCACACTGCAGCTCTTCTAAGGCCTTTTCCTTAGCTTGCAGCTGTTGTAGTAAACTCCACTTCTCCTCTCTCTTCATGTAGAAGCATCTTCAATTCAACATTATCTGTTTGAATATTTTAGTTGTTGTGCTTCAGTTCTTCCATGGCTTCTTCTGTGGCTTGCCACTGAAGATGCAATCACTCACATTCCTCTCTCTCTTTTTGTAGAGCTTCATACATTATTTCCACCCTTTTGGAAATTTTGAGCATGGTCTCGTACATTACCTTTTCATCCTCTGTCACTGCACGTTCACACTTGCAATTCACATCCACGCAAAGACTGCTCTGATACCACTTGATCCGAAATGACTCAACTCCTGGATTTAAACAAGATATTTTACTTTCCTGATGTGATTAGAATTGCAATTAAAATAGCATAAAGGACCATAAATGAGTGTTGTAAAGAAGAGGAACATGACATTCATCAACACATGAAAACATAAGCCATTGTTAATGGAGTTCATCCATGAGGGACTACATCTCCAAGCCTCGGTGTCAAGATGGTGTAGGCCGCTGCATTAAGTGATGTCAATAGTGATGAGGTACATAAAAGGTGATGTCTCTACCATACAAGGAAAATTCCATCACACAGGAGTGGCTACAAGAGATGTTCTGCTACAGGAACTCTCAGTCAAAAGTACTCCTATCAGTATGACATAAACTCATGCATGATGATAATGAGCATCCCGCCAACATGGCATAAAAGGGATCTGAATGCAAAAATACATGGCGACAACATGAGTATCCCATCAAAATGACGATAAAGGGATCTCAAACAAAACGTGGTGAATCATGACAACAAGTACATCCCACAAATGATTCCGCATCACATCAAGTAGGAATCATGAGACAATTAAAAAACAAGATCCCACATCAAACATCAACATGGATTAGTGAAGCACAATGCATAGCAAAGAAGTACATGAACACACTGCATATACCTCACATCTGGGGGCCATCTAAAGAAAAGGATGTCACACTATTGAAGCTCGTTGTACCATTAATCTCGCGGCGTCGAATCTCATGTAATGGTTGCTCGCACATGAATGTTGACACCTATACTCCACTTAGACAAGTGGCCAAAAAATGAAATGAGCAAATGGAAAATTTGAATGCACCATCAGATTTGTGGCGTCAAATAGTGCAAAATCGACTGTCAAACTTCTGAATTTTGAGAAAGTGAAAATCTGGGGCTTAAGGAATCTTTTAGATTCCCCCTAGATTCCTCAAAGATTCTCTCCTCTGGGTCATTTGAAGATATGTTGCTTAGACTAGGAAAATGACTACGCCATCAGGTTCATGTCATTGAGAGGTGTAAGGTCGACATAAAGTTTGTCCAATTTGGATACTGCAAAAATTCCACCCTCCTAAGAATTTTGCCCAATCATGGTTCCGCCTATTTTTTTCTCAGGTTCATGATTCCACCCTGCATTAAAAATTAACAAAAAAATGTCCCAATTTTCGTGCATGCTCCTTGCTCCTCCATGCTTTGGCGCACTAATGAAATGAAGGTTTATATAATTTTTTAGCCGGTGGAATTTACAAAAAGGCCCCACTCGTCTATTGGTAAAAGAGGTAATTAGTTAAGGGGAGGTTAGGGGATCAAATCCCGCCTCCCAAAAATCCGCGTGTATTTCTTTTTGTGGGGTTTGGGTCCGCATTGGGTGGCTCGCACCTTAACTCCTGCAACATATGTATTATCCATAAAGGTTGGTGCGTTTATGTTTTGGGTTCATTGTTCCATTGCATGGTTTATTGGTTGGTTTGCTGGACATGGGGCCGCTACATGGTGGTGGACTAGCCCACGTGGCTGGCGCAGGCTCGATACCTGCTGGCCTCCGTAACCTTGGCTTTAAACATGGTGCAATTGGGGGGTGTGGGCCGGGCCACCAGAGATGGCTCGCCCATGCCAAACATAACATTAATATGTGAGCTCGTATGATGTGGTGCCCAGAGGGTTCGGCAGGGTCATGGCCGCTGACCCATAATTAAATTTTGATTTTGGTGGTTGGTTAGGGGTTGGCAGGGGTCATGGCCTGTCGACCCAGATTTTACTTAAATTTTGTTTTAGTTCAAGTGGGGGTGGTGGGGGTCATTGCCCGTCACCCATTTTAATACATTTTTATTATTATTATTAAAATATGGGTGTTTTTTCAAATCTTTCGAAAATAAGGGATATTGGGCAATTTAATGAAGCCACAATTTCGACCACTTTCGGGAGCTAAGTTTCATGCCCCAAGATTGGTCAAATTGTAGGACACTTAAACCTAGCCCACAGTGTAACTTTGACCAAAACTTTGATTGGCTCGTTTTCCCTCATACGAGCTCGGGTTGACGAACTGTTTGCACCATTGCGATCAAGACAACGAGATCTATACTCTGGTCTTAGTTCGAAAGCATTATGATCACTTTGACTTTTGAGCTTCCATAAACCCTCTTCGTCTTGTGTGTCTCTGGAGCCACCTAGATCATGTACCATTTTAGCTCATTAAAAAAAGTTGCTATGTTGAAAAGTTTAAGAAACCATTTTTTGAAATCATATTAGATTAGCTTAAGAAACCATTTTTGAAGTCAAATTATTACAACTTTAAAAGAAAAATAATTCAACCAAACATGAAGGATTAAAAGGATAACTTTTGAAATCAAAATGGCTTCAATCGAGATGAAATAGAAAGGGGAAAAATGGAGTAATTAAGTGATTAAGTCCACCTGAGAAACATTATTGTTCAGTGTTGTGTTTGCTATAGCGCACTCTATGGGGATGTCCCTCTTGGTTTGCTTGATAAATAGATTGGCTCCTTTCAATGGATGCCCTGTACTGTTGACATCGTGCACAGTGAAATGTCCCTTGCGACTCTGTAATATGTACCCATCTCAATTAACAATCCACTTGACTTTATATTGTAGATAATGTTAAGAAAAAGTCATTGTCACATTCAAAGCATATTGACATGGAGATGGATGGGCTAATGTTTCCAACCTTTTTAGCCCAGTGCAAAATAATGTGAACGTTAAACCTATACCAAATGTAATGTAATAAATAATATAATAAAATATATTATGATGGGGCAGACATAAAAATTAAATGATTGGTAAACATTAAAATATTTATTTTATTTTATTTATATCTTACATGTTAAGTTATATCAAATATAACATTTATATGGGTGGTAAATAGGGTATACATTAGAAAAAATCGCTAAATTATAATTTTATTTTAAATTATATTGTTATTACTATTTATAAAAAGAATTAATAAGTGAGTTAAACATATATATATTAGAGTTTTTAAGTAATGAAATTCACTCTTCTTTATTATGGAGATGAGTAAGTTATAAATAGGCTCTATACCATGGCTTATTGATACTACATGCCCATAAAACTATAAACTCATTTCATATGACACATGGAGATTAGTAACTTATAAATAGACTTTCTAGCATGACTTATTGATACTACATTGACACTTGTTTATTATCATTATTTTTAAATAATTAGTAGTGTAGAAATGGTATAAGTACTTTGAAGATACATTTTAACCTTTAATTTGTAACTACTATTAAGAATGATTTAGAATATTCAGTGGAGGTTAAATCTCTAACATCTATCTATTAATTATTGATAATTAAATTATAATTTTGAAAGTCTTATTTTGTAATTGAGATACCTTCACCCAATAAGATGATCATTAATGTAATGTTAAAATGCCAAATACCTATAGTTAAGACACCTACACCTAATAGCATGGTCACTTTAAAATGCTATAAATACACTATATTTGTTTTCAGAGAAGAGATAGAAATTTATATGGTTCCTTTAAATGCCAAAACTAAGTAAAGAGATACATTTAAATTCAAATATACACGATTTACAGAATTCAATATAAATACGAATTTACCTAATACAAAATTTATACATTTTCACTTTACTCACATTTTAGTAAAGTTCAAAGTTTTTTTTTTTTTTCTTTTCAAAATAATATATTAATGTTAATAAAAGTTTTTGTATTATCAGGAGGAATGATCATTATGTTTTCTTCTTAGATTAAGTTTTAGTAAATAATGTGTTGAATTCATAGGTTTTTTCTAAGTTATAGATTTAAAATTTAAAAAAGAACAATATTTACAAAAATGTTTTAAAGTTATAGATTTGAAAAAAAAAACATACTTTACCCAAAAAAAAATTAAATTTAAATTTGAAAAAATTAAATTTAAATTTGAAATCAGAGAAACAGAATCTATACATTCAATATTGATTCATTGTAATGAAGTTTGAGGAATTTAGACCTTGCCCAATCACAAATTTCTACTAGATTTTTGTTTATGATTCTTATAATTAAATATATATCTGTTTATTATGGATCTTTGATGATATATTTCTGTGAATGGGCCAATTTCTTAGTTTTATATTTTGGCTCAATAGGATAGCCTCGATGCCTACACTGCTCGCCAGAGCCACCTCATCCACCAGAGAAATTATTGTGAGTTCTGAGATGAACAACAGACTGCATGACTGGATTCCTTCTAGAAGCAACCAGTTAGAAATACAATCGGATGAGGGCATGAGTAAATATGTGTTCTCTAAGGGAAGTAAAAACAGCTATGATGCTTCCTCTCTCAGAACGTCAATCTAATCCAAGGGACTATGTATACTCTTGCAGGTAATTTTTAATGTTAAATTCAGTTTTTTCAATTTTTAGAGTACCTGTATTTTAATATCTAAAGGTTAGCAATAAAATTTATTAGTTTGTATCACGCATGTATATGTCATTCCCAAGTAAACTTATAGCGCTGTAATAATGTGATTTACCAAAAACTGGTCAGCATTTGTTCTCATGTTTGTAATAATGTGATTTACCATAATGTGATTTGAAAACAAGATAAGACAAGATCATTGATCAGCGTGGTTACAAACATGAGAACAAATGCTGACAGTGGGGTGGTAAAGGCCACGGCTGCAGGGATCATTATTGTTCACTTTGGTTGTTGGTTTTTCCTAAAATATTATTGTACACTTTGGTTGTTGGTTTTTTCTAAAATTTAGGGTGATTTTGAAACATTTTTTAATAAAAATAAATATAAACATGAGCTTAAAGTATTTAAAAAATATAAAAGTAAACCTAAACAACTTTAATTTCAATCTTAATTGAAGTTAATCATATTTTAATTAAAGTAATTTAAAGATATAAACCAGAGATATTAGTCTGTAAATTTATGCGTACCTAAATCATATTTATAATGAATATCGAAATCATATTTATAATGAATGTGGATATCCTGTATAGCAAAATTCGGAAATAGAAATTTATGTGAGTGATTTTGAAAAGGTGATTATTATTATTATTTAATTTTAAGGTTATGTTTAAATTAGACATTAAATTGGTGTAAGAGACTGTCTTATTTGTGGGACAAGGAATTTATCTCTGCATAGTTATTTGACTGCTAAGTCTAAGAAGACATACGTACTTTACTGATCCATCTGATTTTGAACCAGTAAATTTTTAGGAAAAAACATATACTCTTAACCATTAGGCTCACTCATACTCATTCATGCTATATTACAGAAATGCTCCTCCTTAAACCTCTCCCATATACAACACTTCTCCTATTTTAACTTGGAGTTGTTGAACCCAACCATCTTGATCTTAACTCGGGTTTGTTGAATCCCCATCTCAAATACTTTTTCCCATTTTCAACACAAAATTATTTAGACTAGTTAATGATTTACTATTTTAGCTTTTCTTATATCACTTCTTGATCTTCTTGTACACTTTTTAGTTAAAATACTTATTTAATTTTTATCATTCCACTAATTAATTTTAATTTATATGATTGGACTACTTATATTTAACTTAGAATTTTAATTCATTGTTTATGCAATACTACTCATATATATTTAATTCTTTATATTTATGTCATTGTTCATGACCAGTATTATTGCTGCATGTTACGTTACAATATTTTCATTCATAATTACACAACAATGCTAATGTGTTGTGATTGTTTAGATGTCTTCCAGATCTTGAAAGAATTAGTACGAGTAATGTGGGGATGCTTTACAGTGACCGGTGTACTCTCCGTAAAATCCTGAAAATTTGAAGGTCCCGCTCTCACAATCAGTAAAACCACTAATGCCTGTCCTTTCCCATTCTTTTAACAATTTACGATTTGTCCACCGTATTGACTGGAGGCAAAGTATTCAAATTATTGTCAACGAGACACATCCTGTTACATCCAATGGAGGCGGCCATGCCAACCAAATGACTATGCCTTCCACAGCAGGGTGGTAAAATCCTTCGCGCAGTAATTCTTCCAACTACTCGGCCTGTTCCAACATTAAACACGAGATTCATGGAGGTTTCGATTTATTGAAAAGGGAAATTATGATCCAGAAAGCTTGCTTACCTGTGTAGTTTGATTCACTTCGTTGTCAATATCGACCTCTGTTGGCCAGGTTGGCAGACCCAAAGACCCCAATTTGTCCAATACAGATCTCAGTAATGGTAGGTTAGGCTTTGAAAAATGGGATTCCAATCCAATTCCTTCAATCAGCCCTGGCCGGCTAATGTCATGCCGCTTCTTCACATATGCATCGGGTATGGTGGCCATGTCATTGCAGGTCTCTATTGTTTTGTAGTCGTTCATGAACATTGGAGTAGAGGGATCTAATTGCTGAGCCAGTTGGAAGATATTTGCAGAGGCATTGGGTCCCAACTTGTCCTCAAAGAATGAAAAATGAAGCATCTCGTTGCTGACATCCCATTGGATGAATTGGCCCTTGTACCTTCCCACCACTGAATGGACTCGATTTTCCACTGCTTCTTGGAGTTGTTGGGCATTCAGATTCTTTACCCACTGCATAACATATTTTGGATCCTCCCACACTATATTGTGACCCCCCTCGCATCTTTATGTTGTCCATGGCATCTGCGCCTCTCTAATTCTCTTGCCCTTGCTCAGGCTCCGTGCTGTACCATTTTAGCTCGTTCAAAAATGTTGCTACGTTGAAACGTTTAAGAAACCATTTCTGAAATCAGATTATGATAGATTTAAAAGAAAAAATAAAATCAGCCAAACATGAAGGATTAACCAGATAACTTCTGAAATCAAAATGGATTAAGGCAAATTGGAATATCAACACAATAATTCAGTGATTAAATCCACCTGATAAACAATGTTGTTCAGTATAGTGTTCGATAAAAACCTTTGCTTGATGAATGCTTTGGCTCCTTTCAATGGATGCCCTGTAATGTTGAGAGCATGCACAATGAAATGTCCCTTGCAACTCTGTAATATGTACCCATCTCAATTAACAACCCAGCCTACTTTAATTGTAGATAAAGTTCAGAAAAATTCATTGGTGTAATGTCCAAAGAACGTAGAGACGGAGGAGGATGGGCCAACATTTCCACCCTTTTTAGCCCAGTGGAAAATAATGTGAAAGTTAAACCTATAGCAAAATTAATGTCATAAATAATATAATAAGAAATATTATATATCAAAATTAATGTGATAATAATGTAATAAAAAATATTATAACGTGTACAGACATCAAAAAAAATTACATGATATGTAAATATGGGAAACATTTATTTTATTTCATTTACCTCTCAAAGTTATAAATATAACGTTTATAGGGATATAAATCAAAATATTTCAATATATATATAAAATAATTAGATTATAATTTTTTTTTAAATTGTTTTATATTATTTGTAAAAGAATTAATAGGTGAATAAAACATATATATAGAATATTTTTAAATAAGAAAATTCATTTTTCTTTTCTTTATCATGGAGATCTCTTTATCATAGAGATTGTAATTTATTAATAGCTTTTATACTAGGCTTATTGATATTATATACTAAAAACTTATCAAATTCATTTACTAGGAGGCTTGTTTTTAGATGGTTATTATTATTTTCAAATAATTAGACAATTTAATTAAAAATTAGAAAAAGGATAATTACTTTAAAGATAAATTTTTAACTTTAATTTGTGACTATTATAATATTTTTCTATATAAAGATCTTTTTTATCAATGTGAATTAATTAAAATATTTTATTTTATTTCACTATTAAATTTTATTATATAATACTAAATAAATATTTAAACTTTAATAATTAACATATTATATATTTTTATTTAAAAACATTTTAAATTAAATTAAAAAAAATCTTTTAAATGGTTGAAAATATTAATATAAATTAATATTAATAAAATATACTATATAAAATAATCATTTAAATAAAAATTAAAAAAATATACTATATAAATAATTAATTTAAATAAAATAATAAAATATACTATACAAAATAATTAAATTGAATTATTGAAGCTTAATTCTAGAACTACAACATTGAGAAAGGGATTATTAGAGGTTGGAAAACTGATTATGGGTTTGAAAACAATTGTAAGGCTGTTGATCTTTGTATTTGGAGTAAAGAAAGGTTCTTCTTTGAGACTCTCATCACCCATGTTGTCCTATATGGTTGTGAAGTCTAGGGTTGCTGATAAAAAATAAAGAATCAAATTCACACAAATGCTTGCTACATATAAACTAACATATAAATAGGGTGGTTTGAACCACTTCCTAAACAATAGGATCTTAGACCTAATCAGAGGGTCTCAATCCTATCCTACAACAACAAACAACCAAATCTAGGAAAGACTTACTTTCTCCATTAATTCTAACACCCCCCCTCAATGGAGAAAGGGTGCTTGGAAAAATAGCATATGCCTACTGGTCTAATCTCAGCTAGGCTTACAATAGTACATAAAAAACTTTGTAATTGAGCTTTCATTTTTGTCTTCTTGGTTGAGAGTCCATGCTTGTTCATTTTTCTGTGAAGTTTCATGTTCACTTTTCTTGCCATGAGGTAGTAATGGAGCTTCTCCTTCTTTTTATGTTTTCTACCCCAAAGGTGAAACGCTTGAACTCTTATCCTCCTCTTTCTTGATTTCAATTGTAGGCTAACATTCGATGTTGCAGGTTCTTGGGACTTTTCAATTGTTTCTTCTTGAATGCCAATATCTGCACACTTAAAAACAATGTTAGATTCATATTGTCTCTTTTCTTCTTGCTCCTTCAAGAGAGCTTTCATCTCTCCATCTCTTTATGCTAACGTAGTTTGTTGATTCATGCCTTCAACCTCTTTACTCAATTATGTTGCTGCAAACATGTTGTCATGCATTTGATTTGTATATGGAGATAGGATTGTCTTCTCACTGAACAACAACTCATCAATAAGATGCTTTTCATGCATCATATTGATCCACTCATCATGAGATAGATAGATCTCGTCAAATTTGATTTCATAGTTCTCTGTATCAGGGAAGCTTTCTTCATAAAAAAATTCAGGTTCTACAATAATGGTTGTTTCTTTATGATCACATGTTTTAATGTCAATTACAGGCACACATTCATCACCCATCATTGCATCTTCAGTGTTGACATGTTCAGTTTCACAATTAGTTACGGGATTGAAAACACAATCATCATTTTCAAGAGCAATACCTTCATCATCTTTGCCCTCATTCAAACTGTACTTCATTTCTAAAATATCCCACAAAAATTTTGCATTTTGAATCTTACCATATTCATGTAGTATGTTGAACATGATGTTTTCATCTAATGCAGATGTTATAAGACATAATGTTGATGCATCTCCACTCTCATAGTTTAAATTGATAGCATCTTCAACATAATTCAATAAATTACCTTCCATAATCTTGTTTTCATTTCAGTTGCCCAACTTTCATAATTCATACCTGAAAAAGAGAGTAGATATGGCATTAACCTCTTAACAGTTTCATCAAATTCTAGATCTGCATCATGATCCTTGACTTTATCAGCTATAATTCCATCAGTGTCGACTGGAAACTCTTCGCCAAATTCAGCAAAACAATATATTGCATCTGTCCCTTGATGCTTTCTCCTTAGTTTTCTTCGAGACTCTTTTAGTCTCCTTTATTGACCCATCACTGCATTCACTTCAACACACAAACACTCCTTGAAGACTCTTGTAGCAAAATAAAAAAACTCATCCTAATTGGCTCTCTCGAACTAGCTCTTTTCCAGCCAGCTAAAACAACTACTCGCACTTACAATATGTGATCATTGTAGCGTGCCAGAGAAACACTTGGACACACCTCTCCTATAGGATTACCAAATGTTATAAATTTGATGGAGGAAATCTGCATACCCTTGGGGAATTCAAGTTGAAGCCTCGGCTTTGCATTTACTGGCACTGTTCCTAACGCTTTCCACAAATGAGGAGATGGAAGATAGACTTCAGAGACAAATGCACAAATGCTTTTAAAATATATATACTAATCTTCATACAAAATTAGATTAGGAAGAAGAGAAATCACAGAGAATTTCTCCTCCCTCGTTCAGCAACAAGCTAGCACTTTTAGTACATCAATTAGTACAACCTAACAAGATTTCTTCACAATCTGATCCACTAAGCCCAATTCCAAGTCCTCCGTGCTGAGACAAAAGAAATGTTTTTCTATGGACAATCGGTGCCTCTGGCATCACCAAGAAAATAGTGGTACTATATATGCTATCATCTGAGGGAATTAACCTCATTCACATCTCCTTTGAATTCTACTTCTCCCGACTCAGGTCTAAAGAAATGCAGAAGTTTCAAGAGCCACGACAATTTTAAAGGTTATGAACCAATGCCCCTTCCGACCCCAAAGGATTGTTCAGCGAATCTTCATTTGTTCACATACGACGAGTTGTTGGTTTCCTTCCATATATTTTTACTTAGAGTGTTTTATCTTTGACGGCTCTTCACTGCTCAACCCTCTATCAATGTTGCTAACTGCTCTGTGGATCCTCCAAGCAACATCAATGAATCGAATCCTCTCAAACAAGCAACGCCTCAAAACAGAGAAATCAAATCTAGATCTCAGACTAAGCTCTAAAATGGACAACACAACCTTTCACTGCACTCACACTGCTCCTCACTCTTTTTGTGGAGCAACTCCACACCACACATAGTAGCACAATGGCACTCGATCAACGCACAGATCAACACTGCCCAGAGTCTGCCTTCAGTACCATGCTTAACGTTTGCACTCCCTATGGTAAAACATTGCTTCATGACTCCAAGCAACAGGGACAAGCTCCATGCAGATTCAAGTGCAATCTGACAACCACGATCTACTTTTTATCTGTTCAATCTAGTATCGATGGGCTCCACTTAGATCTGCATTGTTCTCTTAGTTGACAAATCTTAGCGGATTTTAAAAATACGCGACGTCTTCTCCTATGCCACAAATCTCACCAGGTCTCACTGGAAACAAATCTTGCAAAGCTTCAAATGAATCTGCCTTTAGTGTTGCGACCACAAGGTTAACTTCCTCACGGGTTGCACAAAGCAATAGTTTTTCTCCCTTGAGCACCTTTTTACGCTGATCACCACAGTGTATGATCCGTCCATTTGCAAGATCCACCCACCAACAAATCTTGATCGATCCACACACCAGAGGATCAAAACCACAACCTTTGTCAAATTTACATCCACTCCCATTACTCTAACATCTATCACACTTCTAATCTTCTTGACTTATTAAGTCAAACGAACTATAGTTATATTGGTGCACATCTTTCTTTTTTTTAGAAGAGAAATAAGATTCTAGAGAATTACAATTAGATTTTCCTTTTTTTTTAGGAAAGAAATAAAATTCTAAAGAATTACAATTAAATTCTCTTTCTCAAAGTTTGATAAACTGCATTGATCTTAGTGAAAATTAATCATTATCATCATAAAATATTTATATGTAATTAACTAAATCATTTAAATTCCTCACTGTAAAAACGTCAGTTAGTTTTAAAATAATTAATTTAAATTTAAAATTTAAAAAATATTATAAAATAATTATATAATTACGTAGCAGTATTTGAGTTTGAATTTAAATAAGATCGCAGACATAATTTTAAGAAAATGATATTAAATTCTCCTTAAGACTAATTAATTTTAAATATAAATTTATATTACTATTTTTATATACAATTTGTAAATTTATAATAGTTTAAAAAGTTTATATTTAGTTATATAAAGACGACATTCATGACATAGGTGACCACAAATATATATAACAAGTCTTGTGACTTACAAGTGTGTGCTGGCTTAATTTGATTTTAGTAAGAATATAATACAACATATACCACTCCATGCTACGTTTTTCTACTTTCAATACACAAGTTCTGGCCGGATTTTAAATTATTATTATTATTAATTATAAAAAAATAGACATATATTACACATATATATTAAACGAGATAACTAATTACTAATTTTAAAAAGTTTATCATTTCAGGATTTCCCAAAATTATTAATTAATTATATAAATATGTTTTAATTTATTTTTTTTTAATTTAAATGAAACACAAAAATAACATAACTAGTCTTGAATAATATAATCTTTATCTTGTTATTACATAAATAATGAATAATATAAAAATAAATCAACTATTATCAATTATAAAATTTGGATTAGACTTTATTCAAAATAACAGTATTAAATAAATAAATAACAATACTTAAAAAAACTTATGTATACAAAATCCATCAACACCCTCCCCAAGTGAGCCTTTCATTCCACTCTAAAACATCAGAATAGAGATCCTTAAACCTTTTAAAAACTTTTAAAATATGTAATAATACTATTGTCTTAAAACCATTGACCACCCATAACATGTAAAACCACCCCTCCTAACCTAACAACCTTTGCCCACGTCTATATCTTATACTTTATCGAGAGGGCACATGCCTAACTCTCAGTAATTTTTTTTATATACACACACTATCTTTCTATACACACTTACACTATGGGTAATATTTGATTGTTTAAATTTTACACTGTGTAATATTTTATTGTTTAAATTGTTTTTCTAATGTATAAATAGATACAAATACTTGCAATTTCAACAAATATTTAAAAGATTAAAATGTAGAATATTGAGACTACTTAAAATGTTTTAATCATAATTTTTTCCTTTCAAATATGTATATAGATTTTCTTTTTAAACATATAAAATGTTTTTTTGTATGTATTTTTAAGTTGCTAATTTAATATTATTAATCTGCATATTAAATATTTATTTGGATTAATTAAATATTTTATTAATAATAATATTTCTTAAATGTCACAACTCCATGATTACAATCCCTTTTATTTAAAAAATATTTTATTATTATTTTATTATTTTTAACTTTTTTAACTTTTTCTTTCTATCTATACATGCATACATATTATGATACACATTAAATAATATTTGTTCTAGCCTATATTATTTTTATATTTTAAAAAGACGTATCAATTCCACATTGATGGAGGAAATTACATATTTCCCTAATATTAGTTATACTTTATTAATATTATTTTTTGATGGGATAATGTTCCATTACTGCATTTTAGTATTAGAGCCATGTTCCATTACTGCAAAGAAAATTAATTGTTTTTGAAGCCTCTTTGATAGTAGTGTTAGAGAATTTTAAAAAATAGCCTAACATTAACAATGGTCTTAATATTTTGGAGCATTAAAATGAATAAATTGCTCTTTTCACCAAGTTGTGGGATTTGGTGGAAAATGGTTATACAGAACCAATGGTGTTAATCTCTGGTAGGTTGGAGCTAATTATAAAGATAATAGTTGAGGGAAAAGTGAAAAAATGATTCAAAATCTCTTTTTACATCTAAAAACTATTGCATGGTTTTATTTTTCCAAGACTTATTGCAACAACAAAATCAAAAGAAGCATGAGATGTGCTACAACAAGTATATCAAGGAAGAAATAATGTAAAAGTTGTAAAATTGCAATCTCTCATAAGAGAATTTGAAACTCTTTATTGAAATATTATGAATCTATGCAAGAAATTTTCACTTGAGTTATTGGAATAGCCAATTAAATTAGATCATATGGAGAAGAATAAGAGACCAAAATAATTTTGAAGCTTTTTTAGAAGCCTTCCTACAAAATTTGATGGCATTGTTTTTATTATAGAAGGGTCTAAAGATTTAACTCAATTGTCTATGAATGAGCTTATGGGATCTCTTCTATGGCATTGTTTTTATTATTAAAGGGTCTAAAGATTTAACTCAATTGTCTATGAATGAGCTTATGGGATCTCTTCTATCATGAGAAAATGATGAATAGATACCTTGAAAAATATTTTGAGTATGTTTTTCAAGCAAAGGCAATTTATGGAGATAAACGTCTTGAAGTTGAGAATTTTTACCATGAACCAATTGACCACTCATGGAAGAGGAAAAGGACAAGTGTATGGAGGAGGTAGATATTGAAGAATAAGTTTTCCTACAAACAACAAAATAATAGGTAACGATAGTAATGATGAGGTAACAGATCTGGAAAATTCCAACTTCAAGTTTTTTATTGTAAAAGATTTTGCCATTATAAAAGTAATTGCTAGAAAAAAAAAGAAAACAACAAGCAAACTTTTCTAAAGAAAAATATGTGGGCATTTTATTTTTATATTGTGATTTAGGTAATAAGGTTTCCAAGAAGGTGTGGCTTTTCGATAGTAGTTGCAACAATCACATGAATAGAAATAATGATAACTTAGTGAAGATATATGAATCTACTAAATTTGAAATTCTATTAAGAAGTCATGAGCTAGTGCAAGTTAAACGTAAAGAAAAAATTGTAGTAAAGACAAAATAAGGAAAAATAAAACATATTAATGATTCTTTATGTGCTCTTGGTTTAACACATAATTTTTTGAGTGTGGGGAAACTTATTGAAAAGGGATATTATGTTGTTTTAAAAAAGAGTGAATGCATAATTTATTATAATGAAAATCATAATCAGATTATAGCCAAAAATAAGATCCTACAAGATAGAATTTTTGCTCTCAATTTTTCTTGTGAAGAAAATAGAGCATCAAAAGTTGGCTATGATAATAATTTTTGGCTATGGAATATGAGATACAGACATCATAATATAAGTGATTTAGATTATTACATAACAAGAAAATGGTCAAATGTTTGTCTCTTGACTATGTTGATCAATTAATTATGTGATGGATATATTCTTGATAAAAACCATGAACACTCATTTCTCATCGGAAAATATCAGAGAGTGAAAAAAACAACCAATGGAGATAGCACATGCAGGTATATGTCGTCCTATGCAAATTTTGTCTCTCAACAAAAATAAGTATTTTATAATTTTTGTTGATGATTTTAGTTAAAAAAACATGGGCATATTTCATTAAAGAAAAATTTGTTATATTTTCTATATTTCAACAATTTAATATGTTATTGAGAAGTAAAGTGGTTATGTCATGAAGATATATGTATATGTATATGTATATGTATGTATATGTATATGTATATGTGATCATATTATATATATAATTTATATATTATTATATATATATATATTATTATATATATATATATATATATTAATATTTATAGTATATTAATATATATATATATTAACATGGTCGGGTACTATTATATTATAAAACAACGATGGAGGGACAAGGTCCTAGTACAAAAAGAGAGAGGGAGTTCTGTGAGGGAAGTGCAAAAGGGGACCGCAGTCCCATCCTTCGAATCACAAGTCTTGATTCTTAGAAATTGAAAGAGAAGATAACTATATTGATGAACAAATTGTCCTAATAGTAGACAAAATTTACAAAGCATAGAAAAGTTGGCAATGAGATCACCAGAACTGATTGATCGAGTCCTCGGGGGGCTTATCCTTCTTGTTGCTGAGTTTGGTCGAAGTTTCGCCTTGCTCACTTTGGTTCAACGTCTTAATGTGGCTCACAGCTTCTTCAAGATGTTGACATTTATCCTTGAGCCCTTATATCTCAGCTTTTTGCTTCTCAAACTTTTTCTTCTTGGATTTATTCTCATTTTCCATCTCAGCCCGGAGTTCATTGAGGGTTTTTATGAAATGCCCGATCATAAAATAGTTTTCTCGACATAGCACACAACTGTTATTGTTCTCAACCTTCTCCAGAGGGTTGCCAGACATTTTGGTGACAAAGGAGATGCTATCCTGACTGTTGTTCTAGTGTTGAAGGCTTCTAAACATAAATGACTGAGAGACAACTATTCTCAGATTCGTGACAGTATTGTCACCCTGTTTCGAGAGCTTGATGATGCCCGAGAGAAACTTGATGTTTAGGCCGACACCAGAGATGCTCAGTAACTGCTGCCAATGGATGGAGGGACTGGTGGGGGAAAAAACAATTCTGCAGAAGGGAGGCAACCAATGGGAGGGATCACTGTGTCTTCTAAGATCCACAGTCTAGATGCGAAAGGTGGAGGAGGAATGATGGTGGGGCTAAGACGAATATTGCAGAGGGCGAGTACAGGAACTGGGCAAATGATAGAAACAAGGCACAACTAAGGAGAAATGAGACATCCTGAAAACAATACTGATTGAAAACACTGGAGAAAAAGAAAGATTAGCCGAATGAAAGCAGGAACTTAAGTAAAACATAACCAAATTACCTCTGTTCATGCTCAGAGAAGAGAGGATGTTGATTTTCCTCCATAGAAACTGCCTGAGACTCCTGAACTTGTGAACACGATGCACATTGATACCAGGAAACCTTCTAGTACCACTGCTGTGATGAATCTTTTGGTGTGAAGGCCTTATCCCGAGTTGGTTCTTATAATCAATGGAGTGAAACTCCTCATGAACCATCCCAACAATGGAATCATAACATTTCAAGGCAACATGAGTACCCTTGTGC
>APFE030202705.1:178427-245267 GCA_000404065.3 Pinus taeda
AGGTGGGCTAGAACCTGCAATCCAAAGATTGGTTTGTGGTTACCTCGGCCGTATCCCTATTAGGAGCCTAGGGACAACTTGAGTGATAACATAATGGCGACTCCACTGGGGACCTCCTCAGATAAATTTATTAAACCAATCTGCATCTCTACAGAGGAAGAAACTGACTTGTAAAAGCGTCGGTCGACCTGTACCTGTGTACTCCACTGGGGATTCAAGCGCTTTTTTCATTTTTGTAAACCCCACTGGAGAAAGTGCTCCTGTTCTTCAGAGTTTGTCACGCTTAGTTCTGATCTTTGATGGTGGACAGAGATCAAGCGCTTCAAAGTCTAGGCATCCACCTGGCGACTCCACTTCAATTTCAATCAAAGGCTCCACTGAGGAACGAACCAATTTTACAGCCAAATACTCCATGTTCCCAGGTATTAACAGTGAGAGAGAATGACCGAGTCTTGGGAGGATCTTCCATTTGATGAAGCTTTAGATGAATGCAGAGAAATTTTATCAGAATTTGAGTTTAATGAAGAATTTTTCAGAGCAGTATTGTCAAAAATACCAGGCGGCCAGAATAAACTTTTCCTTGAGTTAGTTGTTGAAAAATATGAGAATGAAATTGAACTCTTGGAAGCTCAGATACAATCGTATAATTTCCGCGACCCTAAAGAGTTTTACCAAAATCTTCCTTCACCAGTCCACAGGGAAATAGTGCTATCTCCTGAATTACAGTTTGAGTGTGATCTGGGTTTCAAGGCAAAGACAGAAGGACTAGCTGCTAGGCTTACTACCGAGGATGCAGCCGCCCCATCTGACCAAGAAGACCCTGAAGAAGTTCTCTCACATGATGATTTTATTGATCCTATTGCAGACTACATGGAACTTTTGCTTGACCCAAGTTCTATAGCATGCTTTCTCAGTGAAGACCAAATACATCAACAACAATCGTTATATGCCACAACTTTGATTATGAGGGCGTATATCTGAATGATGCTTTTGCGTTCAGAGACCATCAGTCAGCAAGTTCATCTTGTTTTTCAGTTGCTTAGGTGGCTGCACTGGTTGTTTGATCTCACCTAACGGCAAAGTAAATGCTGGTTAGGGTAGGTAGGTAGGAGAAATAAGGCAGCCGGAGAAAACAATTTTGCGGAAGACAAAAACAACTAAATACCAAGTCGTTCTGACCTGTTATTATTGACTTCTCACAAGGAGAAGCCATCCCCAAGTGGAGCCACTGTTAGCTTCCTGCTGCAGCAGGTTATTCATATTTCATGATTGACATTTTACAGGCCAAATATGTCGTACTTTGCATGCTGCAATGCTCCATATTTGCTTAACAGTCTCCAAGCAAAGAAGGCTACTTCAAGTTCATTCAATTGCCTTCCAAATTTTGGAAAGTTATCCCGGTATCACCAATTTTTCAGTTAAAGGGAGGTCTAAACAACTTAATCTTGGTCTCCCTAGGTTTAAATTTCCTGTTTTAGAATATAGAGAATGTAAATCTGTCCAAACAGCATAATCTTGGCAAATTCTTAGATAGGTAGAGAAGTAGAGGAGTCCAATAGCTTAATCTGGGCCCTTGGAAGAAATAAGGGTAGTATGGAGATAGGAAAGCATCAAAAGAAAAATGAATGATGGGTTTGCAAGTCTAAGTGCACCCAAATCAAAAGAAGAAAAAATGCTAGGTAAGTAGGCTGGGTAGGTAGTTCTAAGGTTGTTGAATCCTAATTGCTAACCAGTTCCAGACTTTCAGGTGTCATCTCATTCAGGACACAATCAGCAAGAAATTCCATGCAAGAAGCTCAAAAGAGGTATAACTAACTCCCCTTCTCTGCTTTCCCCAATCATTACCTAACTTCCCCAAAAGAGTTCAAGATATGCTTGACACCTCTTAAGTTCCATCATTTTCATAACACTAGGTTGAGTAAAGATCTGCTTCACTCAAAGTTGTTCCATACTTTCTCTACAGCATGGTTCTACCCCCCTTATAACAGCCTAAGCTCTCCTGAACTTAGCGCTTTCTTACCACCTCCATATTAACCACTAACATTATTATTTAGCTCCCTATTCTTCCCGTCCCCCTATTAATATTAAGTAAATTTCCCCTATATACATATCCCTCCCCCTGGTTGAAAAATAACCATAAGTACCCCCGGAAATTGCTCAGTTTACCAAAAACCAAGCAAGAACCATTAACCTCCAAACCATCTCCCAGATACAATCGACTCCTTCCAGAGTATAAAATCCCTCTGAGGTAATCTGACCCCTTCCAAAACCTCAAGTGCCCTTCACACCCACCTACTTGCTCTTTTCTGCCCAAACCCTACACTCCGCAGAACCTTTAATCCAGATTGCATCGTAAGATCGCACTTTCCTCTCCATGCAAGTTATGACCCATCCGTCACCACCTGATGCGATATCGCGATATTGGCGGTCGACGATCGCAAGTGCCAAATGCCCAACTCAAGCATCCTTCGTTCTCCGCCGATGCGATATTGCGATCGCATCGGAGCTATTTCATCGCATTATCTCCAGTATCAGCACCTCGCCATGTCATTCTGTACCAGGGACCCACCACAGCTGATGTCATCCGCCGTACAGCCGACGTCAGCAACCAGAAAGCCAAAACTTCGCGCAGGAAGAAAAATTGCACTTCGGATATCCAGAACAAGAAACAGAGGCAATTTTTGATGCGCGAGTAGCGCTAATCGCACATCGCTACGGGAAATAGGCCGTTTCGGGGAATCTTTTGATTTCTTAGCCCGTTGCGCACTGGAAAAGCCCGAAAATCGCCCAATCGTGCCAAAGTGATCCGGTTTAAAGACCGCAGCAGATCAATGACAGAGTTTAAAGTGTATCAGATCAAATCACCAGGCATCAAGCATGTCAAAGAGTATCAGTCGACGGCAGAAGCCATCAATGTAGCGGCAAAGAGTATCAGTGAAAATCTTGAGCAGCGGCCCGAAGCAGGAGAACATTTAATACCTTTCAGCAGATTCATAGAAAGAGGGCGAAGCCACTTGAAGCTCTCAAATCATAATTATTGCACATTTAACTCACACCAAAGCAGAAGTGCAGTTCCCAAAGCACAATCATTCTAGCAGCACCGCATCTAGCCCCCAAGGGCCACATTGTCACCTTTTCGGATTCAGCTGCCCCTAGCGCAGCCAAAAAGATTTACTTGCATTTAATTCCAGCAACACTTAGATTTTTGAAGAGTTTTCTAGCAGACCTGTTTAGGTCGGTTGTAATGATGTCTTTCCGATATTTTTCTTATAAATACCACCCTAAACAATGTTGTAAGGGGTTGGTTGGTTGGTAGTAGTAGTTGGTCAGTCTCCTTTCCAGCATTTTCTCCGAGCAGAGACTCGCACTGTAACTGTCATAACTTCCATAATCAAAGATTGCTGAAAGCATGGATTGCGAAACTACTTGATGCTTTATCTTGGCCAAGGAATGTTTACGGAATTCCTGTGCTTCTACATGATTCAATAAGTGTTTCTCTCCTCTGTTTACATTATGTTTTTTACCACTGTTCCGCCTTCTAAATGGTAGGAAAAAAGAATAGCTTAAGATTTCTTCCATTACACCTTAAGTTCAATTTCTGCATTTCTCGATGTTTTCTTCAGAAATAGCTGTGAGCGTGTTTACTTAAATGATCTTGTTTATGCTATTTCTTTCACATATGAATGCATGTTTAGGAATTCTTAATTGCTCCTAGATACCATTCATCCATTTCTCCTTTTTTTTCAGCATGATGAAATGATTCTCCTTTGCCTTTCATCCTTGATTTTCCTACCATACTTTCAGCTGATTGATAATTGTATCCTATGTGGCTATCCCGCTCTATATCCCCTTGTGACCAAGAAAACACAAGAAAGCCTCAATCCGTGACTCCATGCCTAATGGTTCGAAACTTATCACACCTTACCTTGCCTCTTTGTTCGAGAATCCTACCTTCCATCCAATCACAAACAACACTCCCTTGAAGCTAGAAAGCTAGCCTAAAATCATCAACAAAAGTTGAATCATAAAGAGAGAGCCCTCTCCGATTGCAGGTGGGCTAGAACCTGCAATCCAAAGATTAGTTTGTGGTTACCTCGGTCGTATCCCTATTAGGTGCCTAGGGACAACCTGAGTGATAACAACATCTATGTGAACTATTTCACTTGATGTTCAATGATTTTATCTTGGTTATTTTCATGTGTATCCATTAGATTAGTACTGTTAATTATCTTTTAGAGACTCATTTTTTCTCCCTTGCAGGAAAGAACCTTGATACATCGACAATTGAACATTTCACAAGGCACACTCACTTTCTCATTCAAAATCACATGTGTGCTTCTCTCTCATTATAACCACTTAATCCAATGAAAATATTTAAGTAAATGATAGTCGGGTCATATTCTAGATGGGACTCCTACACAAAATGGTGTGAGGTCTAATTGGGACCTCATATTGGGGAGATCCCTTATATGTTGGCAGTATCCAACACCATCAAAATTCTAGCACTAGAAGGAGTGCAACAATTTTTTTATGGATGATAACTCTAGACATCCCAATCATTCATCCTCTGGTCAAGGTATTAATATTTTGAGCACCATCCGAAATCTTATTCCCGAATTAGGAGGGTCTTCTCAACCTAGTCCAGAATTGGATTACAAGGTTAACTTCAAATGAATTTGAGCACTTCAGCCTATTATCCATCAATTTGTGAAAGATATCAATTTACTCCCCGTTTCTCATAATCTTCCTCATCATCCTAATAAGAAAGTGTTATCCCTTACAATTTCCTAGGCTGAGGAGGAGATCGAAAGAGGTAACCTCAAACCACTTTCAGTTAAGTAGCTATCCCTACTGAACCAAAGAGGGATCTATCTACTGATTTTTCAATGAATAACTAAAAATAAATAGGTTTTAGGGTATATATAGAAGTCTTGTTTGACTATTTATGAATTTAGGGTTTTTGGTTTGTTGGACTAGGGATTAGAGTAGGTAATTAGGTCAAGGCTTCAAGTATGCAGTGACAAAGTATAAAAAGGATCTATATATCAGTATTCTATGGGGAACTTAAAGTTTTGTCAATGTAGTATAGGTATGAGAGTTTAAGAAAACATAATGAGCATGTAAAAGCATGAATTTATTAGTTTTAGAAGAAAAGGAACACAAGCATGATTTCCAGATAAATAAAGTTTAAATCTAAGATTTATGTCTATATAACTACAAGGAAATTCATAGGAAGAGGATAAAGCTTGAAAAGGGAGATGATTTATCCATTAGAAACTAATAGGAAAAGAAAACAACACCATAGACTCACTGGACAAGAATTCCTGAAATATATTTGCAACTACTCCTGTATTAGCTGTAAGAGAACATAAGGTACACGCTTCTCCAAAAAATTCCAACCCTTATCTCTAAATGAGAAATGTTACATATAGACTCAATTAAAAAACTTCCCCACCTTCAGGAGTTAAATTCCTAGGTTGTGGAACTATTTCCAAGATTATCTTCAACCAATACGTGAGAGTGAGAAGGTCAAATACAAATTCTTCTCTTAGACTTTGTTTTGAATTTTTCTTCATTAATGAGGACTAATATATCATAAAAACAACCTATAATTTATATTTATTCATGATTACATCATATAACATTGAACTACTTCAATTACATCATGAGTTTTGACTTTGACCAGGTCAAACTAAAAACTAGGAAATTACACAATGAAATTTAAAATAAAAACTCATAAATTTTCAGAAGTGCAACACCAACTTTGAGCCCACTTTAAGGTGCCTTCCTAAAGTCCAAATTTATATCCGAGAGAATGGTCAACTAGCCCTCCCTCTTTAGTTTCTATAACAACTTGAATTTTTTAAAATACCCCTAGGACGACCTTCGAAAACTCATTCTCCCAAGGTGTCTCCAAAAGCATAGCGCTTGTCAAAAAGAGTGGCAAAATGATGATTTTTTACCCCTTTTTCTCTTTTTTCTCAAAATTTGAGCCCTCTCTAAGAAAATTGATGAAATGAGTTTTGAGAGGAGGGCATGAGATTTCCAAAAATCCAAGCCATTTTTCATTTGTTGCGCTTCTGTGACTAACTCATTTTCTGAATTTGGCACCAAAATTGTCAAAGAACCAAAAATGCTCAAAAATCCTTCAGAATTGGTCATGAGCTACAAAATGAAGTATGTAAAGCCCTCGTGGATGCTTTAGAAAGTATCTCCAAGCTATCCTTCTCATTTTTGTCCTTTAAGGTTTCCTTTAGCTTGCTTTTCAACTACTTGAGCTTGATGTTGAATATCATGTTTTTGGTTTGATAATGATGTGTCGTGTGCCTTAATAGTTGATTATCTCTATTGGATTTGTCAAGAAGATTTTCTAAGGGGTCATTGACCTTATCTAGCCAATACTCTCTATCCTCATTGATCTCCAAGGAAATTATGTCCTCCGTGTCTAGGTCTTCATCTAGGAGATTGTCCTTTTTCCTCCTTCAATGCCTTTTTTAGTCCCTTGGTCCTTGGACTCTTTTTCATGACTTGTTTTTCAATTTCCTCATGTTCAATAGGCTCCAATGCTACTTTGCCTTTGCATTCTTACTGCAACAACTTAGTTTTCTCTTTCTCCATGATGATTTATCTAGCCTTAAGCTGCCTGTTTTCTTGTTTAAGGAAGGAGATAACAAACCCTGCTCTTGTGATATTGTCCATAAGTTCTCTGATATGATAATATTTCTATGATAATCTGTTGCATGTTTGAAGGTTCATTTTCTGCCTCCAAGTCCACCAATTCAAAATCTTGCTCAATTAGGTCTTCATAATATACATGTGATCCATGTTTTCTTGATGTAGAAGGCTTGGCCCTTTTCTCAACCTGAGAAGTAAACACAAGCCTTTTTCCTCTTTGATACATTCTAGTCACCTTAGGTCTAAGTGCCTTGGGAACCTCCATTGACTTGCTTGACGATCCTATCTGCACTTGCTGTGTTGATATGTTTTGATGATGAAGTGAAAAAGTAATTTCATGCCATTTCAAAGTTGTTTCTATGAATGAATCCCATGTCATGTTCTTCTCTGATTTTTTATGGGGAACCATAATATTTATCAATCTATGATGAAAAATACTAGGGTAGTGCTCTTTGTCTTTCACCTGTACCTTCTTAGACATTTTAGCAAGGCTTCTACATAGATAATTACACACGTTGAGAGGTTTTTGAGCTATAAAGTGTATTAGAAGTCTAATGTGATATGCATAAAATCTAGAAAACCTTCCGTTATAGTTAAAAAAATTCATTACAATCTTCATCAATGGTGCATACTTATCCAACAGGTACCTAAATGGGATGATGTGTGCATGGGTTTCTATGTAGGGTGATTTCAAGAAAGACGTGTAATGTACTCTCCATGAATAGGTATCCATGTAGCAAGTGAAATGGAAGCCAATGAAAATGTAAACTCAACCCCTGTTATGATGGCCCTTTCCCCTTTCATATGGGTGGCAATCCAATCAGTTAACTGTTCATCGAAACATACTTTGCATACCCTTTTACAAAACCCTAAACAATTGACATCTTCAAAACACTTCTTGATGAAAGGTGAGGAGTTGATTTCATTGTAGTTGGTGGGCTCATATATGAGGATTTTGTCTCATTTATGGTGTTTTATCCTTTCTAATGGTGAATAATCTCCCTCCATTATCGTAGAAACGCTAGATAACAAGAAAATGGAAAAACAATGAGGAATGATTGAAATGATGAAATGAGGGGATTGAGGAAAGGAAAATATGATAGGGGAAATTTTAGAAGATGAATATGGGATGCAAGAAACTTTTGAAGTTTAAATTGAGTGAAATGAGGGAAAGAAATGATTAGGAAAAATTGAAAATGGCTGCTCGGAAATCTGCTCAAATTGCTAGCTATGAGCTAGGGTTTATGTAAGGGTGAGGCAATTTGATGATTGACAAGATTTTTAGTGAATCAAAGGGTCTTTTAAACGTGTACAAAGGTGTGAGGTGAAATATTTACATGTTATCAATATCAAAACTAACCAAACCATCAGTTAGACTAGTGCTTGAGGCATGAAAATTTCACCTAAACCCTAAATGAAGAGAACTTGCATTTGCATTCATCTTGCCAAAGGAAAAAGGTGAGAAAAAGAATTATACTTACTTGTGAACAAGCTTAGAATAGAAAGAAATAGGATTGCAATCTCAAAATTGAAATTTTGGTGAGTTTGGATGAGTCTCGAGCTAATCTGGGACAAGTGTAGCGCAATTCATGGAAGTGCATCAAAGTGTCCAGAAGCGCAACATAGTGTCCAGAAGCGCAGCGCCACCAAATTTTGTTTCGTTTTTCCTAGGAAACCCATGTTTTTTCACCAATGGAGGAGAGAGATCGATGAAAAAGGAGGTTAAGAGGCAAGAGAAATAGTTTTGGGACTTTTTGGGCTTTTATAGGCAAAATATAATTCTCTTTTGAATAAAAATGGGACCCACATACCTTTCCAAAACATGATTTTCACTTTTTAAACTGGGCCACTTTGGAGAATTGAAACCTGAGATTCTTTTTATCTTTTTGAACATTGAGACTTCTTCTTTGGATCCTTGAGATTGCAACCCTGAAGAACTTATGAATATTACTAAAAACGTATGCAAAGCGCTGCTTCTCACAACTCATTTAATGCTAGATTTATGCATGGAATGAGGATGGAACTTGAAACCCTAATAACCTAATGAAAATATCATAATGAATGAAATGGTAATGATTATGACTGATATTATGAAAGCATCCTCTTTATTGTGATTCCCTCATTTGAGTAAAGTAGGCAACCAACATGTGAGATTTTCAAAATAGTGAAGACATTTCTAGACAAACTAACCAGTGACCAAATTTTACTCTAAAAACGTAGTGACATGATAAAATTTGACCTTGAGAACCCTAAGAAACTTTGTAAAAGAATATTTGATCACTGGTAATAGGTAGACAAGACTGACACTAACAAAAACAATCAACTCGTATTGGTGTGTTGGTCACATCGGTGGAAGATCTAGTTTTCTCTACTCTTGAGGAGTTAACAGAGTCTTCAGAAGACACAATTCAGTAAGAGTCACTTCCATGTATTCATGAAGAGTACGAGGAAGACATTTTTCTTTCTAATGAAGAGAAATTGATATTTTAGTTAGTATTTAATGATGTTTTATATGGTGAAGGTGAAGGATTATCAGATTCAGAAATGAAGGAAGAAAAGATAAACAAAGACATGTTAGATCAGAACTTGGATTGGATGGCCCAAGGGCCACTAGATCTTCTGGATAATCTTCATATAATTCTAAAACATCTGGAGAAGTTTTTATCTAATTCTAATATAGATAAGAAGACTAAGGCGGAAGGTCATATCAAGAATTTCTACATGCACCTATGGGTGCTAGAGGTATGGTATGATGAGATATCATCTGCAACATGAAGTATAGGCAATGGTTTTACTTTGGCTTTGTTTTTTCTTAAAACCTTTGTATGCTTTTCATTCCATGGCTTTGGATCCTTTCTCAATCTTTCATTTAGTATTTTTCTATAAGCAACATATTTTTTGTAGAAATGACTCACATAATTCAAGATTCCTAAAAATATTTGCAATTGTGTTCTATCAGTAATTTTATCCAGAAATTTCGCTTCAAAATCGACAACATGTTGTTGCAACACAATCTAACCATTTGAGACAATATGACCAAGGAATTTAATGGATGTTTGAAATAATTCCATATTTTTCTTGGAAATCACTAATCCAACATCCTTTTTCACTTGTAATCATTTTCTCAGATGTTTTATGTGTTCCTCTATGAATTTGCAAAAGACTAGGACATAGTCTATATATACAATTAACCAATCAAATGAGATTTTAAAACATTATCCATGACCCTTTGGAACTTTGCAGGTGCATATTTTTGTCCAAGTGACACGACATTCCACTCATATTAACCTACTGGGCCACTGAATGTTGTTTTGAATTTATCTTCTTCTTTCACAACAACCTGCCAAAGCCCAGATTTTAAAACAAATTTTGGAAAGATCTTTGCCCCAACGATTATTTTCACAAGAAAGGATTTGTGTGGTATGTGATAGGTATCATCCACTAATACTTCATTTAGGGGATTTTAATTTATGACCAACCTTGGAGCTCCCCTAATTTTCTTAGAATTTTTATTTACATAAAATCCATAGCAATTCCATGGACTCTGGGATTCCCTAATAAGACCCCTTTCTAGGAGTCCTCTAATTTCTTCATCACATAAATTCTTGTATTGAGCATTAATTGATTTTTTTCTACTTTTGCAAGCCTATCCTGTATATGAATCTTTATATGGTAATTATACAAAATATTCTTTCTTTCCCCAAAATGCTATAGGATTTTCTGAGAAGACTTCTTCTTCGAAATTTTTTCTCAGGCTATAAATTTATTGTTTGAATTTTTTTGTTTTGAGTTTTTCTTGAATATTCATATTACTCCTCATGTTTTGTAGCTCCTTTATTTCCATTTTTTTTTTTTTATATTGTCTCAATAACTTGGGCCATAGTGAACAGCTAAGGAGTTGAAATACAAGCAAGGACAATTTTCTTTACTCTTTTGTTTTTCTATTCTAGATCTGGAACTGTGATGAAATATCCAGCTTTTCCCTCCTTAGTTCTTATTGACCCATTTGGTTAAATAACTTCCAAAAAATGTGTTCCTAGTATGCAGTCTATGGGAATTTGTGCAATCAAAAATTTTAAATCCAAACATTGATTTCCAAAGCATAAAGTTCCTTTGGGGACTACGTACTACACCATATTCATGGATTTATTTCCAAGACCAATTTTAGAGTGGTATTCTTGTGCTAATATATTGAAGGAATGATCTCTTTGTTTTAGAGATTCAAATGTGATCCTGAATCAAGGAGAGGTTTTAGGTCAAAATGTTGGCCTTTGATTCTTAATGTAATTTGAATATGGAACTTCTGATGTTGAATGACCAATATTCTCATTTCATTTATTCCTTCAATATTTGATATATGGAACATACTAATATTGGGATTTTCTCCCAAATCAGATGCATCTTCTAATGGAGTTTTCGGGATAGCAATCTGATCCATTAGAGTCTTAATCTCTTGTCTTTCCCAAAGATCTACTATGTCAACATCCTTTTCTTCCTTCTGAGCTTCTAGATCACTCATTTTTTGTTTGAGCTCACTTACTTAGTTCTTCAAAATATTAATGTCCTTTCCTAGATCATTCATATTTAAAGGTTGTAGTATTTCATTTCTATGATATCTCATTTAATATTATTTTCAAAAGACGATCAACAAATAAATTCTTCTTACCTGATGATTTAGGAATTTTGTAGCTCTTGCCTTTGTTTTGAGAAATGTTTCTAATAGGGATGTCTTCATTTCTCCTCCTAATAGTGCTTTTATTTGTGCTAACATTTTTGCATCTCCATCTGCCTTAACTTGGGCCATGTAGAATTTTATTTTTCCTATCACATCATATTCTTCTTCTTCATCTTCATTTCTTGAAACATTTTCATCTTCATTGCTGCAATTGCAAATATTCAGATCTTTATTGTTGGAAATTTTTTTATCTTTGCAATTGCAATATTATGCAATTATTAGTGCTTCCTTTTCTAGATCAAATAATTCATTAGTATTGTAATCAAAGTCTTGAATATCTGATGAAGTATGAGATCCAGTATGCAGGTTATGGGTTCATGATGCTTTGCTAAGGAGGAATCTAAGCGGTTGATGGAGAACAAGATCTAAGGATAGATCGGGATCTAAATGGCTTGGAATGAATCATCTCTATACAGTTTGATCATGCTTATTCTAGATCTGTATACTGATGCATGTAATGTTCTGTAAATGTTATGATATGTGTATGATTGATGGCTGGAACAGCTACAAAGTTATGAGAAAATATTTGTAGATCTGTACGTGGGTTGGATTTGGTGAAAGCACGTATGTATGCTAGTTTGGTTTGTCATAGTAGCATATACATTATGATATATGATATTTGAAGTTGCAGTTGGATCTGGTTATTGTTTCGGAGTTCTGTTGTCTGTTCTGTGTTGTTGACAAGGTTTCAGTGTTTCAGTATTGGGTGGTTCAGAGATTGATGATGCAGGTGTATTTTTTGGGTGTATTGCAGTGATGATTAATTTTGTGCTTCAATGTTGTTGTTGGGTCTAGCATGAAAATTGGATGAAACGTGGCCTTCAGATTATGATGTTGTGTTCCATGAGTATCCAGTCTGAAAATTTATGAAACGTGGTACCTAGAGGAAGAAAGAGAAGGTTGTAGCCTTCTGTAGGTCGGCACCTACGTACTAGTACATCAACTAGTACAAAAGCTAAGGGGGTGGTAGTTCCCTTCCAATAGCAGTTGGAAAACAAGTAAAGGTTGGAGCATTTCAGTAGGCTGGCACCTATGTACTAGTAAATGGATCGGCTAGTACAAGAGCTAAGGGGGTTGTAGCTCCCTTCCAGGAGAGTCTGGAAAACGAGAGAAGGTTGCAGACTTCTACAGGTAGAAGCCTGTGTACTGGAATAAGACTGCACCAGTACAAAACTATTGTAAAAAGAAGTTTCTTATTAAAAAGAAGATTGAGACGACTTGGAGTAGGTGGTTTTCACCCACATTGGGTTTCCACCTTACATCATGGTGTTCATGTGTGCTTCTTGTGTGTGATGATCTATTCCATTTTACTGCTCCTATTTACTATTCATATGGATAATAATGTTCTAATGCACTCATTAAAGATCAACTAACTGTATCATAAGTTTACTGGATACACGCTTGTTGCATTACACACAGTTGCATGTACACATGGTTTGCCTTAACTCAAGTACCGTATATGAATCTTAATATGGAAATGAAAAGGTTATATTGATTTGATAATATTGATTCACCCCCTCCCTCTCAGTATTATTTCCAACAATTGGTATCAGAGCAGGTCCTTTGGTAGAAGCTTGATCACTTGAAGGAGATTTGTAGATCAATGGGAAAGAAGCTTAAGAAGAAAGCACCTAAGAAGAAGAAGACATCTCATAAGAGCTATGACAGTGGGAGAATCGAATAGGGAATATGTGGAAGAAGCACTTCAGATTCAGAATCACTTGAGAATGAAGATGAACAAGCAAAATAACTAGCAGGTATGAATTTGTTATACTCTGGTGATACATTTATCTATCCATTTGAAGATGATGAAAGTGATAGTGAAACAACTGAATTTGCTCTTATGGGTGAGCAAGAAAGATATCAAATAGAGGCAGAATTTAAAAGGCTTACAGAGAAAATTAGAGATCAACAAGATCTACTGAACAAAAGGGAATGTGCCTTCAAATAAGAAGCTACCAAACTAAAATCACAACTAGAGGAAGGAAACAAGGTAAGGAAGTTATTCAAGGACAAGGAGGATCAATGTCAAAAGTTGCAGGATGAAGTGGCATAATTAAGAAATGAAGTCAATGAAAGGAGCACAACAATCAAGAAACCTAGAGATAGATCCAGTTACTATGATGTCTTGAAGCTACCATCCTCTCGCTAAAAGACGATCTTGAAGAATCAAAAAGGCAAAATAAAGAACTACTCCAAGATCTTGAAAAACAAGAAAACGAAGTTCTTGAACTAAGACATAAGTTGGAAGAAGGAAGAAAACATGAAGAAAACATGAAGAAGTAGTATCATGAAAAGGAGGAGCAACATCAGGTTGAGGTAAATATTCTTAAAGATAACTTAGACAAAAAGGTTAAGCTCTTACGATTTCAAGATAGTACTAAGATCTTGGATGATATTCTTAGTAGTCAAAGGTCTCCTTCTATTAAAACGGGTCTTCGTTTTCATGAATATGTTGAAGGAGAATCTAGTTCACAAAGTAAGACAAGGGACTCTAATGTAAAATCTGAAATGCTGAACAAGGAGATGAGAGGTCCATCCCATCAAAAACCAAGGAAAGAAATTCTTCAAAGAAAATCTTTTATTCCTAACTATGGAAATAACAGTCGGTCAATTCCTCAAATGAACAATGTTGAATGTTATGTATGTCATAATCTTGGACATGTTGCAGCCAGATGCAGAAGAAGAATGGTTCAAGACTATCACTTAGAAAGATCATCACATTCCAGGTACTTTAAGGGATATTGCTTTGCTTGCAATATGTTTGGTCACAGAATTGTTGATTGCTATAGAAGGAATATGAAACATGTAAGATGTTATGCATGTAAAAAGCTTGGACATACAACAAAGGAATGCAAGAACAAAGTACAGGCACCTTAAAAAAAGGAGAAAACATCATCACACTTGAAGATATGGAAGAAGAAGGAAGTACAGTTAGAAAGATGTGGCACAACACCATATACAGACATAACAGACTCAGATCAACCTGAAAGTGCAAAAATTCAGTGTCCTAAATCTCATACGTAAGTTTCATAAAGGGAATTCACGTATATACGCGAGTTGGTTACTACACAGTTGTGTATATGGTAGTTTTGGGAAAAGCAGTGGGATAGGCTCAGGAAAATGGGTCTAATATGATTCAGTCCATTTTTGCTCTATTTCATAATGGTTACAATCTGTTGATGTTGTGTGGAAATGTCTTAACACTTGTAAGATGTTTAGAAATGATTTGATCTTAACTTGTGGATGATGATACTTCTTGTTGATATATGCATGATCAAATCTGACAGTAAGCAAGATGGCACAGGTTCAGGGGGAGCATATATTTTTAATAATGCATTGTTGGCATTATGTTTAGTAGTCCTTAGTGATGATTCTTATATGGATAAATGATACATCTTGCTATGATATGGTTATGAGTTTTCCATGACAAAATCTCATATGATTCTTGGGGTTACATAGTTGATGTTCAGATCAGAATTGTGGTTGATTCTCTGATGATGCATATATGGTGCTTACATAGTGATATTCATAAGGATAAGGAGAAGTACAAAGCTTGAATACACATATTCATTTCTTGATGATGAGTCACTCATATGCTACTGTTGTCATATGCATAAAGATCATATAATACAGTTATGATGTAGGATTCTTATAGTCCTTGGCACTCATGTGGATGAGGATTGTTGCTGTTGAATATCAAGAAGTCTTGACAAATGATCTTGAGCTCAAGATACATAGTGCTGGATACATGAATGTTTACTCAAAGTTGCATTGTTGGAGACATGATGATGATAAGTTCTTACCTATATGATGGTAGGTTGATACTTACATGTGTTGATTGATGCAGATGTTACCATGTGATGATACTTGGATCATGGAGATCTTGATGTTGATGAGATGGTTATGGTGTTTTTCACATCTGATATAATCTGAATGATTTTGTATGTCATATGTAGAATTCTATTCAAAAGGATGAGTTGATGCAGACATACCTTGATGACTTATTCTCTAATGAACATATACAGGTTGTTGGTCTAGATGCTATTGACATATGCTTATGGAGCAGATCATACATTGTGTATGATAGTTGCTAATGACTATCATGATCTTATTTAGATGTTTGGTTTCTGTTATAAATTTCATATGAAGACACATGATGTAATAGTTTGTCTCTATCTATTGTAGTTATTTGATGAATCCCTTTTGGTCATATGATGTAATTTGTACCCCAACTATGCATGAGAAGGATGATGTAATATTTCACTCATGTACAAACATTTGGTATTTGGCATATCACCACTTGGTTGGGAGATGGATGTATGTATGAGTCTTTGGTGATAGGAAGGTCACTATGATGTATAGAGTCATGTTCTTTTTTGTAGAACATCTTTTTGCAGACCTTGCTTACACTCAGGAAGAGCATGAACAACACACTTCAGTAGAGCAGAGATTTCAGCATGTACTCAGAGGAAGCATGGACAGATTGGTACACCTTGGTATATACAAAAGGGGATCTCATTCAGAGATTTCAACAGGTACTCAGGGGGAGTATGGTCAACGGAATGATTATCAAGGAAATAGAATATCTTGGTCGCCCTTTTCCCTTGATGTCAAAGGGGCAGAGTGATTTGGTGTTGTTGCCATCAAGTCCAAAGTGGGAGATTGTTGGCATTATGATGCATGTGTTGTACTTGATGGCAACCCACTCATAGAAGAACAACTCACTTATATAGAACTAGATGAATCTACAGAAGAGATATCAGATGTGACAGAATACATGGGATGTAGGATAGCTCAAAGGAATCAGATGACAGTTCTCAGTATGACAAGTTAGCTTTGCCATCAAGTCCAAAGCGGGAGATTGTTGTCATTATGATACAAGTGTTGTCTTTGATGGTAAGATGACAGATTATAGTGCAGCAGGTCAGTAGCAAAGAATTGATGATCAGACTACAAAGAATGAAGAAAGATGAGTATATATGCAGGTTCACTATATACCAAGCCACGTACATAGGCAGGTTATACGCAGGTTCACTATTTACCAAGTCACGTATATACACAGGTTCGCTATATACCAAGTAGGGTATACACGCAGGTTCTCTATATACAAAGATGCGTATACACGCGAGATTGTTGATCAAAATTCGCGTATGCGTATGCACGCACTTTCATGCATGGAAAGGCGTGTACATGTGGGAAAGCTTATTCTGGGTCCGTGGTATTTAGACCTATGCTTTTGGTCCTTGGTATTGCATCTGAAGTGTTGAACCCAGGTATTGGGTCCCTAGTATTGGTTCTCAATGGTTTTGGACCATGGTATTGAGTAAGGCCTAAGATTATAAAAGGAGAAGAAGATCATTAGGCAAAGGGATTGAGAAAGTCTTGAATATCTGATGAAGTATGAGATCCAATATATAGGTTATGGGTTCATGATCCTTTGCTAAGGAGGAATCTAAGTGGTTGATGGAGAACAAGATCTAAGGATAGATTGGGATCTAAATGGCTTGGAATGAATAATCTCTATATGGTTTGATCATGCTTATTCTAAATCTGTATACTCATGCATTTAATATTATATAAATGTTATGATATGGGTATGATTGATGTCTGGAACAACTGCAAAGTTATGAGAAAATATTTGTAGATCTGTACGTGGGTTGGCTTTGGTGAAAGCGTGTATGTACACTGCTTTGGTTCGTCATAGTAGCATTTACATTATGATATATGATATTTGAAGTTGCAGTTGGATCTAGTTATTGTTGCAGAGGTCTGTTGTCTATTCTGTGTTCTAGTGACTATGTTGTTGACAGGGTTTTAGTGTTTCAGTATTGTGTGATTTAGAGATTGATGATGCAGGTGTAGTTGATGGGTGTATTACAGTGATGATTAATGTTGTGCTTCATTGTTGTTGTTGGGTCTAGTATGAAAATTGGATGAAACGTGGCCTTCAGATTATGATGTTGTGTTCCATGAGTATCCACTCTGAAAATCTATGAAATGTGGTACTTGGAGGAAGAAAGAGAAGGTTTTATCCTTTTGTAGGTCAGCACCTACGTACTAGTACATCAGCTAGTACAAATGCTAAGGGGGTGGTAGCTCCCTTCCAGTAGCATCTGGAGAACGAGTAAAGGTTGGAGCATTTCAGTAGGTCGGCACCTATGTACTAGTAAATGGATCGACTAGTACAAGAGCTAAGGGGGTTGTAGCTCCCTTCGAGGAGAGTTTGGAGAATGAGAGAAGGTTGTAGCCTTCTACAGGTAGAAGCCTGTGTACTGGAATAAGACTGCACCAATACAAAACTATTGTAAAAAGAAGTTTCTTATTAAAAAGAAGATTGAGACGACTTGAAGCAGGTGTTTTTCACCCACATTGGGTTTCCACCTTACATCATGGTGTTCATGTGTGCTTCTTGTGTGTGATGATGTGTTCTATTTTATTGCTCCTGTTTATTGTTCATATGGTTAACAATGTTCTGATGCACTCATTAAAGATCAATTAACTGAATCATAAGTTTACTGGATATATGCTTGTTGCATTACACACAGTTGTGTGTACACATGGTTTGCCTTAACTTAAGTAGCGAATATGAATCTTAATATGGAAATGAAAAGGTTATATTGATTTGATAATACTGATTCAATCCCCCCCCCCCCCCCCTTCTCAGTATTATTTCCAACACTTTCAGTTTTATGTTCAGAGCATTTTTATTCAAAAGTATTGTTAGTTTAATTTCAGAAGAAGAGTGGTTTGTTTGTAGTTAGTTTCTTGAACTTTCAATTTTGAAGAAAGAGTGAGTTAATATAGTTTTCATTCTACAAGTGTGAGTTTATTTTTGCAAGTGTGAGTTAATACACTTTTCATTATGCAAGTGTGAGTTTATTTTTTCAAGTGTGAGTTAATATAGTTTCCATTCAGCAAGTGAGAATTAATTTAGTTTTTATTTTTACAAGTGTGAGTTGCTTATGGTTTCATTTTTCCAATAAGATATATTTCTTTAAATTCACAATCATTTTATTTTCAATAGATAGAAATGTTAATTTCATTTTGAAATAGGAATAAAAATCTTAAAGAAACATTTCCAATAAATCAATTAATTAATAAATCTAACTTAATAAAAAGGATTCTCACATTATTGTGCACTTGCACTTCACAAGTTTACCAACTCTGGTCGATAATTTATGTAATCAATTTAAGACAATTATGTTGACAAACATCGTGTCGTTGTTGGGGAAGTGTAAATAGAAGTCTTTATTTATTTTTGGATAATAATAAAAAAAAACAAACAACAAAAACAAAAACATGATATGCATAGTGAAAGAGACTCTAAGGGTATATTTGTAGGTAGAGGAAAGAGTTTATTTCCAACAACATCACTTACCCCACCACAACTCTGCAGTGCCACACCACCCACACAAACTCCAATTCCATCCATGGAATGCAAACACAAACTCTGTGAGGTATTAAGGTCTAAAATCCAACCTATAGATTCACCAACTTCATCAACAGAAGCCATAATAGAAAAAGATGATCCAATATCCCCAACAACAAGAGTAATTTTCCTATCTTCAACTGGAGAAAAACTTCTAGCTCAAGAGTTGGAAGTTCCTACTGAAGAATAGGAAGAAGAAGCCTATTTTAACAAACCATTGATAGAAGAACTAGAGGAACTAGAGGAAGTTGAAAACCCAATCTTGGAACCAGAACCCTATATTAGTTCTAAATAATCTACAATGATTGAATAAGGGGAAGGAGAGGTACATAATTTGAATGGTGAACAACCTAGGATCGGAGGAAGAAGAGGATGAAATAGCGGAGGTGAAAGAGGTGGAGGAAGAGGTAGAGGAAGAGGAAAAGATGTAAATCTAGAACCCTTTGGATTTCATATCCTTGATGAAAATACAAATGTGACAATGAAAAATATCTCACCCTATATCCTTCCAAACTTTGATGGACTAAGTTAATATCATGAAACATTTATTTTTGAATTTGAGGTCTTGTGTATATCATATGATTATCTACATTATCCTCAAAAGTTGAGATTATTCACTGCAACCCTTAAAGATGCTGCATTAAAATGGTTTGTGAGATTAGGAATAAACTCCATAAGAACATGGGAACAAATGTAAACTACATCCTTAGAGAAATATAAGGGCTACTATATGCCCCTATTAAGGACAAGGTATTTAAAATGGTATAGAAAGAGGATGAAAATATTGAAGACTTCATTGAAATAGTTGCTTATAATGTTAAAAAAGCAAAAATGAATAATCTAGATGAGGAAAATTTGAAAGCTCTCTCATTGAAATCGATTAGAGTTGAGTGGATTGATCTTCTCAATCTAATGGGTAAGGGAGACATTTCTCAATTGTCAGTAGGAGAAATTTATGAGTTATGCATACAAATTTCAAGAGGCAAAGTAAGAACCGGGAAAAATTCAAGAGATCCTCTTTTATGAAAGATTAATACATCTGTAGTTGGGATAGTAAGTAGAGCAGAATTAGGAAATTTGCTTGATAATTTTAAAGCATATATTTTTGGGAGTCTTAGTGAACAAATTGACACCCTTAAAATAAATAACAAGAAAAAATTTGAAAATGCTACATTGTCCATTTTTTGCCCTAAGTGCAGAAAGAAACATGACTTGAGAGAATGTCCTCTTAATCCAAAAAGTGTAGCAACTTGTGTTATATGTGCAGAAAATCATGATACAAAAGAATGTCCCTAAATACCAGGTGTTAAAGTTGTCTATCAAGAATGAGTACCAAATCAGGTAGATCCTCTTTTTTTTATTGCTAAAAGACCTTGGCAGAATCCACAGCCAAATAGAGTTCAAGGCTTTAACACTCAACCATTTTCACAATCATCACAAAGTAATTGGATAGCCCCAATGCTTTGGTAATATTGGCCACAACCTTGGTCACATGGATGGAATTTTTTTTATGGAAAGTACCCTCAATATCCTCAATATCCTCAATTTCTACAATTTCAACAATCATAACCTACTTTTCCTCCACAACATTATCATTAGCCCATTCAACAAACTCAACCATACAATTTGAATCCACAACTTTCATTACCATTTCCTCAAAGACCAAACTAATTTCCTACCCAACCACTCCCAAATAATTAAAACTCACAACCTCTTTACGACAAGGAAGGAAATTTTTTTCAAAGTTACATGATAATTCCACTGGATCTAAACAATGTTCAACTTAGATCTAGTAGAATATTAAGAAAAATGTCCTCATCAGTTATTATTCAAGAAAGTGAAAAAGAAAAGATATCTGAAGAAGAGAAGTCTCTTAATGAAAATGGAAAAACTCATAAACAGGTTACTCCAACACATTCAAATAACTCAACGCCTATTATGGAACAACCTTTAGTATCTGTTTCAAAACCACCTTTTCCTAGGAGATTAAAAATTTATGAAGGGGTAGAAAAACATATTTTATTGCCTAATTATGACATGTTAGACTAACTAAATAATGTTTGCATAAATATTCCTTTGCTACAAGACATTAATGAAATACCAATTTTCGCAAAGATAATTAGGTAATTGAGCATAAAAAGACCAAGAAGAAAAAGAAAAGAAATCAAAAGAATCCAACTAGTTGGAAAAATTGCAGATATCATGACGGGTAAGACAACAATTCAGAAATATCTTGATCTAGGAAGTACCATTGTGAAAACACACATCAATGGTGTAGATATCCAAAATACATTGATTGATCCAGGAGCAACTATAAAGATCATGAGTAAGCAAACTATGAATCAATTAAAACTTTCTAATATTCAATATAAACTTACATTGTTACAATTGGCAGATAGATTTGTAATTAGACCTGATGGTGTATTAGAGGATAGATATGTATCCTTCTATTTTTAGGAATACCCTGTTAATTTTATGATTTTAACACCCAAGAATAACTTAGGAGGACATCCATTGGTTCTAGGAAGACCATGGCTAGCTACAGTAGATTCTTTTATAAGTAGTAGATTTGGTGATATGTTCATTTCTAATGGGATATCAACAAATAAATTCACATTGTATCCACCTGCAAAAACAACAATAGAGGTTGAAAATGAAGAATGGATAGATGATGACATTGATATAAGACCAATATTTTCTACTTCACAAATATATGAGTAATATCAAATTTTGAATTTAATAGAAAATAATGAATCTTCATCATATTGTGAATCTAGTCAGAGTTTTCATGAAAATAAAATATTGAATATCTATCATCTCGTCAAATATCATTGTATTCTTTGGAAAATTTTGGCAATTCTACAATTGAAATCTTTCAAGGAAAAACTTTGAATATCAACAATAATTTGGGAGAATTTCAAAAGAAAGAATTAATAAAGATGTTACAATTGCCCATGCCTGGGAATATACCAACATGAAGGGAATTGATCCTAATACTTGTGTACATCATATCTACATTGAAGAAATGTCAGACCAATTCGACAACCTCAAAAAAGAATGAATCCAAATCTAAGGGAAATTGTTAAGGAGGAGCTACAAAAATTGTTGAATGCCAATTTCTTCTATCCAATATCAGACAGTCAGTGGGTCTCACCCTCAGTAATTGCTCCTAAAAATAATAGAAAATGGAGAGTGTGTATTGACTATAGGGAATTGAATAAATCCGCTTTAAAATATCACTTTCCACTTCTGTTCATAGATTAGGTTTTAGATACATTGGCAGGAAATAATATTTTTCATTACTAAATGGTTTTAGTGGGTATAATCAAATCTAGGTATTCCAAGAAGACCAAGGTAAAACTACCTTTACCTATCCATGGGAAACTTATGTTAATCGAGTACTTCCTTTTGGATTATATAATGCACTTGCAACATTCCAAAGAGTAGTATTAGGCATTTTTTTTATCTAATTCATGATTGTGTGGACGTGTATATGGATAATTTTTTAGTTTGTGGAAATTCTTTCAAAGAATCTCTTAAAAACTTGGAAAAAGTTCTCACTAGATGTAAAGAGGAAAATCACTCATTAAGCCATGAAAAATGTTTTATGATATTTACTGGGCGAATTGTTTTAGGACACCATATTTCAAGAAATTGAATTAGAGTGGACACATCTAAAGTAGAAGTTATCTCTAAATTATCAATTCCAACCTATCAACGAGTTTATAGAAGTTTTCTTGGTTTCACTGGTTATTATAGAAGATTCATAGAAAAAATTGCAAAAATTGTATCTCCACTTTTCAAACTGCTCACAAAAGACTGTAAATTCAATTGGAATTTTGATTGCCAAAATGCCTAGAAAACATTAAAAGAGAAAATCTTTGAAGTACACATTCTTAGAGGACAAATTGTAAATTACCTTTTCACATTCCAACTGATGCTTTAGACACAGCTTTAGGAGTTGTACTAGGACAAAAGGGTTTAACTCCTTATGCCATTTATTACACCAGTAAAAATTTGACTCCTGCAAAGTTAAATTATACTGTAACAGAAAAGGAATTTTTAGTTGTTGTCCATCCTGTCAATAAATTCAGACATTACATTACTGGCTATGAAGATTTTGTACATACAGTTCATTTTGCAATTAGGTACTTAATGAATAACTTATCATTGATGGCATAATTACAAGATGGTTGTTGTTGTTGCAAGAGTTTAACATCACTATTTTGGATCGACCTAGGAAACAAAATACAGTTGCTCACTTTTTGTCTAGAATTCAAAATGATAATAATTATGTACCTGTAAAAGACAATTTCCCTAATGAATATATTTTTGTAGTATCTACTAATTCACCTTGGTTTGCAGATATTGCTAGTTATTTGGCTACAGGGAAGTTACCATCATATTTATCTCCTTGAGAAAAAAGGAAGGTAATTCAAATTAGTTCATCTTGTTCACGGATAAATGAAGAATTGTATAAAATAAGGCCAGATCTGATCATCCAAAGGTATGTTAGAGAAGACGAAGTACCAAAGATATTAATAGCTTCACATGATGATCCATGTGGAGGACACTTCAATAACAAAAGAACTTCCTACAAAGTCCTTCTCTTAGGATATTATTGGCCTTCCCTTTTTAAGGATGCCGAGGAGTATGTCAAGAGATGTGATAGTTGTGAAATGATGGAGAAACTTGTTCCCTCTGATGAAATTTCTCTATAGACTCAGGTACCTATTGAGCCTTTTGAAAAATGGCTTTGGATTTTGTTGGTCCAATCAATCCACCATCAAGACAGAAAAGGTACATTCTTGTTTGCACTGATTATCTTACAAAATGGGTAGAAGCTATAACACTTCATTTTTTGACTGAAAATATTGTAGTTTCATTTATTTTCAAGGATTTATTTATGAATTTCATGATGATTGTACCATCGATTAACAACCATAATTACCTAAGGTTGAAAGATATTTTTGTCATAACACCGCCATTTTTCTCCAATCATTTCACAAAACTCCCAATAAAAATTCGAATTCATTGAAGATATCACCGAAATTGCCAACTCGCATTAATTCAATACTCTAGAATTGTCACTTCACTCATTCATCTCTTGTCCTCATTTTCATTTATACCCTTGCCGAAAACCCTCATTCTGAAACCTTGATCCATTTTCTGCCGAGAAGAAAGTCAGAGGCAAAAATTTCTGATCAAGGGGGTCATTGTGAGGTCTAAACCGAATGGAAGAAAATTCATGGAAGGCTACCCACAAGTGAAAGAGATCTTGCAGAAAATGCAGTGGTACATTTCATGGAGAAACTTGATGATTTCAACAAAGAGGTGACCAAATCCTTTGTCAAAGCTTTTGATGGAGTAGAAGTTGAGATTGGAGATATTAAATTCATAGTGATAGAGTTCCTTATTGTTGAAGCTACCAACCTATCTAGAGGAGGAGAGAGATGGTTTAAAAATAGAGGCATAGAAAGTGAAGAATGGAGAATTTTCTTAAAGAATCCAAGTATGCACACATCCATTTCTAACAAAGGAATCCCAAGCACTGCACTTAAAAGTAATCGGAGAAATCTATTACTGGTTATTCGAAAAATTATCTCTTGCAAAGGAATGTTTGGCTACATGTTCTTTTATCACATTTGCGTAATGATGCATTTTCTAGAAGGGAATGAGATCAATATTCAATACCTTTTGTTGAATAGCTTAATAAAATCATCAGGAAATGTATAGAAAAAGATTCAATTTATAGAAACCACTATGTATCATCGTGGCCTCATCAAAATGATTATTAAATTCCACCTTAAGGGTTTAGGACGTGATTGGGAAAATTTCTTACTTAGAAAACATTGTAAGGAAGAAGAATAATAATAAGCTATTAGTAGTAAAGATAAAATAGGGAGAAAAAGAGTATCTGAAAGCCCTATTCAAAAGTTACCTCAACGATAGTTCCAGGAACAATCAGAGGATGAAATTCCTATTACAAAAACTTTAGGAAGCATAAGAAAACAAATTGTTAGAAGAAAGAAATTCAACAGAGAAGAAGAAAAGAATCCAAGGAGATAGAGGAGGTCAAAACAGAAAATAAAATAATTCAAATAAAAAACCCTCCTCCATCAAATGTGAGAAGAAGTGTCAGGCTTAATCAAGCATTGAAGGAACCATCTCTAAAAGTCATGGAATATGAGGAAACAGAGAAGCAAAGGACTCCCTCGCCTACAGTCATTTCACCCATTCAAATCCCAGGCCAAGGAACACCAGAGATAGATCTAGTAAAACAAGAGATATACGATTATATTGAATCTCTAGACAAGAAAGCTGCAGAAAAGACATCTAGTTCAAAAGTGCATGAAAAATAAGATCAGTCTAGTAGCCGATAAGAACCTCGAGTCATAAATATTTTAAAACAAGAAATCTTTGTGCTGGAGATGCTAAATAGACACATACAAAAGGAACATGAAGCCTTGAAGATGCAGAATAAAATCCAAAGAACCCAAAATGACAATATTCTCTTACATTTGCGCTTGTGGTATGAAAAAAATAAGAATTTGAAACAAAAGAATAAGGTCCTTAAAAGAAAAGTGATAAATCTAAAACACAAAATTATAAGGAAGAAGCCAAGGATGGTAGTGGCAAAGAAAAAGGTGAAAAAGACAAATTTAGATGTGCTAGCTTGAGTTTCAAAGGAGATTTAGTAGTTGACAAGGACACATATCCTCATGATCCCATGATTCTTTCCACTCAAATTCGAATTTGGCCTTAGAGTGCCACATAAGGGTTTTCTAGAAGCCTCCTTGCAACCTACACATGTCAACAATCTCAACCCATTTGTTAGGTATAAACATATGCACATTATTTTCTAATTTTTAACCACAAATTCACTTAAAGGACTTAGAATTAATAGATATTGGAAAAACATAAATGTGGCCCAATGATAATGAAGTGGGATGAATATGGTGACATAGTAGTGAAATGGAGGTGAAATGGAGGTGATATAATGGACATAATAGTGAAAGTGTAATGGAAATGAATGACATTTTCAAGACTCAACACTAAGCAAACTTGGCCATATGGTAATGTGAATCATACCTTGTATTTGTAGCAAGTTTATGATGTCATGTTTTGATTCAATGTATTGATCTTGTTTTAAATCTTGTCCCTAATGTCTTCATGGGATTCAAGTATTTGAATTGTATGTATTTTCATATACGCAACGTGTAGAGGGCATATCACTATATGACCTGGGTAGGCACGCATACCCTTTGGCATGTGTCCATGATGACTTTGATAACTTGTTTGATATAGTGCAAGAACCTTTGATATAGATTTGGTAAATACTTGGAGGATTGGGCCTTACGTTGGTTTAATACTCTATGAATGGAAAACATTAGTTCTATACTTTAGGAGGTATCTTGATACCATAGGTTTTACATTTAGGGTGCATTCATCAAGAAGTTGAATAAACCATGTACATGACAAACATCCTATTAGGAGAATCGTTGCAATAGTTAGGTACCCATGAATTATGGTGGATAGTTGTTCCTTTAAATGGACTCGAAAATTTGGTGATGATGGAGGGAAGATGTGATGTGGAGAATTTGTTGCAAAGGACTAGAAGATGATGAAGCCATAATCTAATGAAGGTTAATGCAAGTTGTCATTAAGAGGGAACTATTGGAATTTTCAAGTCCTACTTGTCTTTTGTGTGATTATATTTGTGGTTGTTATGATTATTCGTCATTATTGGGTGGATTTCATCTCTATGTAAATAGTTCATTTCCAGGTTTTTAGAAGGTCGTTAGATCTAGTTGGATTTGAGAGATTCTCTCCAACTAGTTAGTTCAGGATTTGATAGTGGTTGATATATTCTCTCAAATGGTTGTTTGTATGACCAAGATAGTGTGCATGTCTTAAGACAACATTCATGCATTTTTATGTGTAATATTACATTTATTTACTAGAATAAACAATTTTTAGTGTGTGTAATAATGTCTATGCTCCCATTTGTCTACACCTTTCACAACCAAGTTAACATAGCTTAGGATGGTGTCTCTACCAATACTCTATGTCGCAACCCATACTTAAATGATCACATAAATTTGCACTAAATTTTTCCTATGGAAATAATCTTACCCAACCCTCACACACTTATTTGAAGAATGGAGGTTCTCATACCAAGTGATCCCTCATGGAGCTTTCCATTTTTTCTAGGAATATCTAAATGTAAGGTGGACCAACTACAAGTCACATATGAAGATGGTAACCCCACGTGCCGTAATGGAATTTGATCATGAAACCTCTTTGGATTTAGGACAAGAGAATATACTAATGAAGACAATCCTTAGGGTTGATTAACACTAACCTATTCACAAACACATATACACACTATCATTGCAAAGCTAAATACATAACAATTAAAAGACAAAGTAAACTATTTGGTTAACATACCACAACATAACACATAGTTTTACAAACCTTAAAGTTGCATGATCAACCACTTAGAATTTTAACTTTCTGTCTTTTTTCTATTCTAATTATCTTCCTATGTCAAGCAACAATTTGATTCACTTTAGCTCATGCTCTCATCTATGTGTTTTCCATTTCATGTGTTGTTTATCATGTATTTTTTATACAAAATAATTCTCCTCATATCTACTTTGCATGCCTTGTGTTCCTCAAATTTTCAAGAATTCATTTCTAACAAAATTTTTGTGCTCCATTTTCTACTTCTATGCTCTTGCTTCCTAACTTATCTTTAAGCATGTTGTGTTCTTGAAATTCTTCTTGAGTTTATCATATCTTTGATCAAATATTATTCTATAATTATAAGATATATATTAATTCTCTACCCCTCTAATTATGTGCTACTACATTAGAATTTTTTATTCAAAACAAGCTATTACTCATAAGCTTATCCTTTAAAACTGTTTAGTTTGCAACAATCCTTCTTATCTCATATTTTCATTTCTCTCTATCTTATTTTATTTTTATATGTAACTTTTGTTTATTTTGGGTAGCAAGAGGCATGTGTTCTAATATCTATGGTGTGTATGAGGATAAGGTACACCTTTTCTCCAATACCTAGAAAATTTTTAACAATAAATGGCTCAATTAGATTAATTAACCAATTATTAAAAGTTTTCCTAAGTTTAACTTAGGAAAATAGGTTAATTGAAGTAGATTAATTGAGGGAAATCGATTTTACTCTAGAGAATTCCAAAAATTCACTTAATGGGTCAAGATGATCTTAGCCATCGATTGTGATTAGATTGTGGCCATTGGTTGCTTAATGAGAGATTATAAGAGCAAGTCAATGGGATTTGGAGAACACACAAAGATATTCAGTGAGTGCAATTTGCAATGATAACATGGAAGAAGAGGGAGACACCAAAATCGGGGTTCGAGCAGAGAGTTTGGCAAGATAATTTCTAAAGAAATTATCCACATATTTTCCAATCATTCTGAGGAGGAAAGGAGGCTCATTTATTCTGCAAGAGGGAAGCCAAGTTAGCTAGTGCACATTTCCAGTTTACCTAGTGTAAGTCGTAGGGTCTATAATTAAATTTCCAGTGCCAAAGTTAACTACCAGATGAGAAGTGAGTGGCTTCAATGTGCTCTAGGAGGAAGTGTAGTTGTTGGAACAAATTTTTGGAGGCCAAGAGAATTTCCCATAGCCAACAGTGCACATTTGCAGTCATTAGTGCAAGCAACAAAAGGAGGGGTGAATAGGGAGAGGGAGTATCAATTATTTTTGTAGAAGTGAACTTGTATTTCTAGTTTATTTTCCTAGTGGAGAAAATTTTCTGTCAGATCTTTGCTAGAGAGAGTGATCTGGGAGGATCCTAAAAAGGCTTAAAAGTCAAAGTCTCCAAAATTTGATGGAAATAACATCATGTCAAAGAGCTCAACGAGAGGATTCCATTACAACTTGAATCACATCAATCCAAGTCTGTATTTCAAACATATGGCAGTTTGAAGTCTTGCGACAACAGGGAAAAAAAAAGGTCAAAATCAAAAGGGTGATGTGGCATTTTGTGAAGTTGACAAGTGGCACATCCTAGAGCTAACACATGGCATAACATGGAGTTGACATATGGCATTGAGTGGCATGTTGATGTGGCATGACATGGAAGATTGACATATGGAATGACATGGACCAGTAGAAGGTTGTCATGTGGCCCAATCAAAGGGTGCCACATGGCACCTTTTAAATAATGCAAATTATTCAACGGTTTAAAAGTTTAATCATCAAATGAGAACAACATGGTTCAAACACATGACCTCTAAAGGCGGGCGCTCCACCAATGAGACATGACTTGACAGTTATGTTTAAACAACAGAAGTAAGTTTATTTATGGTATAGTTGTTATTGTACCATAATTACCATCAACATCTCCACTCAACAAGGTGGCATATGTGGTCACATATTTGATGGTGTGGGTATTTAATATATTAGACTTTACAACAATGTATTTTTAAATGAATATGCCATCACATCGTTTGCAATTGGACCACATTATAACTTTGCTGGATTTTGTTGAAACAAAGTCGATGGTGTATTTTAATTGGACCGCAAGTAATATAAGTGCCAGCTAAATATATTGTTAGTGGATAATGTGATTGGACACTTTGTATACGGTTTAATGTGTAATAATATTATGTGTTCCATGTTCATTGGACGCCAGTGGTAATGACACAATTTTATATGAATCACACTGACGAACTAACAATGCCAACCAACTCCATTATTACGTTGAAATGTGATTGGTTTCCAATGACAAATGTGTTGCGAGAGCATTTTTAATTAGATCATGTTGTAAATAAACAATATGTAGAGCAAGAACAAGATACATTCGAACCAACAAGAACATATACACATACACACAAGAACAAGATATTATTGGGAAAGGAATTCTGATTCAGGTATCCATTAATCTTAATGTATATTTATACATAGATTATATAGTTGGAGTGGTTGTACCTGCTCACAATCAACCTTAATTTACTTTTGCCTTAGATATATATCGAGATTTACTTGCATTTACATATACATAATGTATGACGACAACATAGGTATAAATACCCTTACAACATCTCCCCCATCCTCAATGCCTTGCTCATCCTAAGCAAGGATGCAAAATGTTTGGAACCACTACTCTATGCAAAAGTATCCTTACTGTGCATAGACCATGCATAACGGTCTGCATAGGTAACTCAGACACAACAACCACCACCTAAAAAAGATAGTGCACATATACAATGCTTACTGTGACTGCTTCTTATCTGATGGCCACTTCTCACAGATGTCCATTGTTCACATCCTCTACAGTCTTCTTAATCATCTAGATTGCTACTCCAACCAGGAACTATTGGAAAATCCTCTCCAGTATGAGGGCATATTTCTTTTATGGTCGATATTTTACAATTGGTGTTAGTAGAGGTTGATCTCATCAAAAAAAGCATTGACTTTAATTACAAGGAGGGGAATATTGCCTGCGTCAAGGAGAATCACGTTTAGACTTCCCCTAATTTCTAATTCTAATGATTGAATGAAAGCTTCAGTAAAAAAAATAGACTCGGTATTTAATTAATTGCTGACGTAGCAAATAAATTACATCAACGAATTTGATCGAATCGCTAACCTTAAAATTTTATGTTAATTATAGGTAATTATCATTTGTGTCCAGTTATTTATTATGGGAATCTTCTTGTCAAATTTAGCCTATGAATCACTAAGTGTCATAGCCTAAAGATTTGCTTGTCCAAGGAGTCATTTCGTCCTTGAGGTTTTGTGGTCTAGACAGGGAATTTTGAGGTCATTTTTTGAATATCATAAGGACTTAGAGCCTAATTGGAGCCTTTCCACGATAAATTTCTCAGAAGAATATTTCTAACAAGCTATAGAACTCTCCAAATTGATTTCCATATCAAAAGTTAGAGCAAGTTGAAGATCCTCTTCCAAAACCCACAAAACAAAGGAAAATGCTAAGTTAAAGTTCAAATCCCGTATCCTGTAGGTACCCTGCATCCCGCATCCCGGAGGTTCCAAGTACTCTACATCCTGCATCCTGGCAATTATATGACCATATCGGCAGTCGGGGCAAACGACGATCAACGTTTTACAAGGCGTGGAAGGGTGGTCACATTTCAAAATCATCGAGATTGTGGGAAAAAAGACCTCTAGTGTTAAATTGCTGGGAAGGCCAAACAAATTTACAAAGGAATTGGTCCTAGGTCCCCTGGCCCTAATTATATAATTTCTACCTAAGCCCTAGGGGCTAAGGCTCATAGATCAACTACCATCATTCATTTTTGGACCCCCCGTGTTTTCTAAAGTTTAACCCAAAGAGAGGGGGGTGGGGGGGGTCCAAAAAGTGGTTTTTGATGAAAGAATTTTTGTAAAATGGTGGCAATCTATATATGAATTTAACACCTCCCAGACTTGAAACCACATGCCGCCACCCCCCCGCCCCGCCCCAAAAATCCATTAAATGTTTTAGTGGAAAATTTTCAAGCTAATGCAACAATTGGAAAATAGGGAAGGTTGGGCCTTTTCTCTCTCCTCTCAAAGGGACGCGTGTCATAGACACTCATTGGTTCTGATATGCCACGCGGTGACTATTGTCATCATGACTTGGTCGTACAGTGGACACATGGAAATAATATTCAACATTTTCAAGCATCAGGGAAGGCCAAAAAAGGGTGACACATGACACATGTCACTGCTCATAGGATGACATGTGGCAGTGACGTGGCATTGATGATGTCATGGATTAGAAATCAATGTTATGTGGATGTGTGTCGTGTGTCAAAAGTGAAACCTCTGATTTGAAAATGTCGTGAAAGGGGGCTCTGATAAGGGCTGAAATGTGGTCACGTGAAGCATCACAGGACCATGGGCTTAGCACAGAAGGTGATCGACATTTTCAATCGACAAAAATAAAATATGTACACTGAGTTAGAACACCGATTGGAATTGTTGGGAGAGGAGCTCTAGTGTGGGGCTAAGTCATGGTCACAAAGAGTTCAAAGAGCTAAGAGCTATTGGCACAAGGAGCCCAGGTGCATATATGTGTGGTCCTATGTCTTATGCAGTGAAACATTTATAATAATGCAACATTTCGAAGAATTGGTCCCATTTTCCACCAAGTCTCGAAACTCTATTATAAAGGACCAAACATTATGATAGTATATTTAAAAGAATCAACCCCCTATCCCTAGCTAAAGGGCTTAGCCTTGGAAGATTGAGCTTATAGTCACAGTTGCTTGGACATGTGGAATGATAACTTAACACTATGAGCTAAGGATCCCGGAGGGTGGAAAATCCTGGAAATTTTAAAAGGAAGCATAAGGGAAACTTGCGGGATAAGAACCTACGACATAAGCCTATGGTTACCGCTCACTGTTTTTATGACTCAATATCCTTTCCATAGTCATGATTTTATACTTCGTCGTATTTTATGGTTTTGATTGTTTTGATAGGTGACCCGATAAGGCATAAGGAGGATTTTGGCACCATGGCAAGTAGTTTGAGATTTTCCAAGGGAGATGGATGAACAATAAAAAAATAATTTCTTTGATAGATCTTGCAGAGGTGTTAAAAGGCGTATGGGTCAGAAGCTGTTGAATCATGGAAAAAAAGGAGAATAGAATGTTTTCAATGGAAAATGGTGTGAAAACAGTTGCAACCACCCAAATTTCGAGAAAGTTGATCAATATTGAAAAAATAGTTTCCTATTGTTAAGGATCAAAGTTTTCAATGCAAACGAATGAGAAAGAAGAGGAAGTTGTCGAGGGACCTATTTTAATAAGAAGAAATTCTTAATACACAGAAGGGCCTTTCTACTTTTAAGGAAGTAGTTCACTAGTCTTTCGTTGCTTAAATAAAAGCATATTTATTATAGCTACTCTAGGACATACATAATCTCTTAGATCATCTTTACATTCATGAATTTGAGAGATGTTTAATTCATTTATGTTTATGTAATTAAGTCATAGCTATTGTTTTGCAAAATTGTTATGTCAATAGTTATTTAAATAGTTTATGAAGATGTAATAAGGATTGGAACTTGTATGAAGAAAGGAGATATATCTTGGTGTAAGCTATACATAGTATTGAAGTGATCAATTTGCAATAACCAGAGAGCTTTGTTCCAGGATTCCCGTGTCAAGCAATTGGTGATGTATTTTCTCTTGTGAAATTATTTTTCTCTTAATTTTCTATATGTTGTCTCTCTTTATTGTTTCAAGAAGATTAAGGGTCAAATTTACTTAATTGGACTCTGCTCTGGATTGTAAACAATATCAATGTTTTATGTCCGATTTTAAATATAAAATTCATCTCAGTATGCTCTATATTTAATTTAACCTTAGTAATATTCATCTTTTTCACTCCAAAGACACTCTATGAGATCCAAAAGCTTGCCTATCCGGCCCTGTTACAATTGCTCTGTTATTTGTGATTGATTACCTACAGTTTTATGAATCCATGCCCAATGGACTTTCCCTGCACTTTTGAACCAAACCTTTAAAAAATCCCACCTCAATCTTTCATAAGTAGCCTAATATCTTGAACATAAATTCAAATTAGATAGAGAGATCCCTCTCTGAAGTTGGAAGGGCTAGATCCTAGCTTCCAAAGTGGTTTTGTGGCTACCTCTATGTTTCTCTCCTTAGCTTAGGGAAATTATAGACTGATAACATGTTGTTTACTAAATTTTATTTTTTGTTTATAATGAACGATTTGTTGCTCCATCTTGTTCTCCTTGATATACTACCGGAATTGATTGGATAAAATATTAAATTTATAGATTGCTTGTTGAGTCTGTAGTTTTATTTTTGAAAAAAAAATATAGAAACTAGACACGCTAAATTTTTTTGACAGTAGGGATTTTACCATTGGTGTTATCAGAGGCCGATCTCATTAGAAAAGCATTGATTTTAATTACAAGCTGGGCAAGATCTATTGCCTCAAGGAGAATCATGTTTAACCTTCCCCTAATTTGTAATTCTAATGACTGACTGAAAGGTTCAGTCAAAAAAATAGACTCGGTATTAAATTAATTGTTGACTTAGCAAATAAATTACATCAATGAGTTTGATAGAATCTCTAACCTTAAAATTTTATGTTGCTTGTAGAACACTATCTTCTGTGGCCTCATACTCTGTCTTCCCTTTAGTGAAATCAAAATCAAGAAATTAAGATGTCGTTCTAACCTCAAATGTTTCTATAGCTTTTACTTCTTGTTCTACTTCTGTGTCTAATTTGGATATGCTAACAAAGAATTCTTAAACACTCATCATAATAGTTCCAAAAAGATATTACTTTTTCGACCACTTGGTGGGGTCAAGTCTTGATTATATTTTTGGTTGGGCTTCTAGTTAGTCAAAGACACATAAAGATTTGAAGTCGCTGATATCACATATATAATAAAATATCACCTTAGTTAAATAAATTCGTACATCCAACAGTTAGATAATCAAGATGAGGCCAACTGATGACAAATAAACTAATAAATGGAAGTCTACCTTATCGACTTAGTCGACCAACAAATTCAGTCAAAATCGATCCACCAACAAATTCTTTTGTGGATTGATGATATTCGTTCACCACATTATTTTGATTTTGATAAGTGCTTTTCTACAAGAGATTGTGTTATATTTTGTAGTAAATCCAACACCTACTGCTTCAATTCCTGCCACAAAAGCTATTTAAATAAAATATGCCTTAAATTCTCACTCCCCAACAAGTCGACTATCAATTATCTTGTTGATGTCAATAAATAAAAATGCCATGATCTTTGAATGTAGCACAATTTCCAAATAATTATGAGTTATCTATTAATAGCATTATATAAATTAGACTTATGACATGACCACTTTGAATTCCAAAATATATATGGTTGTATTCTTATAATTGGCCTACTCCCGCAATAAAGGTCAATCTTTCCAGTGATGCCGACCAACATTGCAACTCTTCCAATCACACTTTTCTAGAAAGACAGTGAGCAAGTTTGGCAACACAGACCAAACACCCAAGAGACCATATATCAATGGCCAGTCTGTAACACTTTTGCTTGGTATCATTGGTAAATAGAAACTCCACTCTAAGGTTTCATTATTCAGGTTTTCGATGTCTAAGTATGATTGCTCTGTCATTGAACCATAGAGAACAAATGGTTTCAACAACTCCACTATGTAAATGAAATTTTCATCAACAGAGATGGAAAATGTATTCGAAGTAAGCCACAGAATAGGTTATAGAACCATAAGCAGCCAATTTTCCTCTTCCCACATATTTGTGGGAGAACAATATGAATAAGCTTCCATTGCATTCCATTTCCACTGCCACCCAAGGGCCTATATCTGACAATCACCATCAACTGAATCATTCGGGCATATTGGATCCAAGGCAAAGCAAAATCATAGAGGTGAAGCAGTGGCCACAACGTAAGAGAGGTCATAGTTACTGCCTCTAATGAAAGGATAAGGCCTAACACTCTCTACTACACCAACGTTTACCAAGGAATTTGGTATTCAATAGAAGAGCCTTCATCACGATTTTGACATTTCAAGCTATGGTATCATTGAAGAGGTGGTTGAAATTAGGATGATCAAAGGTGTATGACTGGGTAGCTAGCCCACTAATGTTCCTTTCAACCACACGTTGGTTGAAATGATGCGATGGCGCTAGAATTCTCTCATTCACACCTTCAAAAGCTTCGGCCCTTTCATGAGCCATTTGGATGTGGGCATGAAGTGTGAAGCCATATCTTATATGGAGGAAGCACAAAATGCGAACACAAATTGAAATTGATAAGATATGAACATAATTAGATTCCACTGTCGGAAATAAGTTTAGGTGACTGCTCGTGCAACAGAAATTGACCAAATCTCCTCAATAATTCATTACTTTCCATTATATGGGAGGTCGAATCATTTCATAGTCAAACCCACTCCCATGAAGTTGATTGCTTCAACCAATGCATCGTAAAAAGACTCGACCACAACTTCCTTTTCCAAGTTAGCCATAAAATTGAAAGTCAACTCATAGAATACATCAATTGTCCTTGAAAATCACCATTAAAGATGTGGTAGTGTTGATGCCTCTAAAATTGTAGCACCAACATTGGGGGATAACCACCTGATCTGGACCTTAGTGTAGCTCCTTATCCATTTGGTACGGTGGCTCCAACTGGATATTATGGGACCAGTTTCCCAACAAAGTATGATTTGATGAATGGGTGTTTTGAATATGTAAAAAGATGATAGGTGGTTTAATCTATAAGCTCTAAGATATACATAGATATCTATATAACCTGGGTGTTCTCATAATAATGTGATTCTTGATGATTCCTAGCAGACAAATAATAATATAGATTATTTATTCATCTATAGAAAGATACATTTAAATAATGATTACTTTGTTTAAGAAATTAAACAAAGTAATATGAAAACATATCACATAACATGCTAATATTTGTCGCTGACATATGTGTATAATATAACAATTCTAAATCATTCAGAAGTGAAATAATATAGAGCTGTTTGAAAACATGTGAATACATCAACTATAGCAACTTAATGGAATGTTAATTGCACAAAACAAGACAAAAGCACAGAGATAGAAGTACCAATTGCATTTGAATCTCATTTAAGCAAGTAACACTCTGGTTCAATATTCTTATTCTGGAAACTCCAAGGAGATACAAAAATGGAAGTCTTTATGAAGACCTTTAACAAAAAGTCTGAACCTCGATCCACGACTTATAAAAAATAAATTGAGAAGTGCAGAAGTGCAAACTTCTCAAGTCTAGTTTTATACAAATTGAGGACCCTTTCTCTAGTGACATGAAAGGGTCTTTATAGTAAAATTAAAAACAATCTGTCTATAAAAATTGATGATAGTTGTTGGAACTACCTTTATCAGAATATGGGGTTCTATTTCAAAAATAGAATTGCAATAAGCTTTGAAGAGATTCATCGCATCTACGCTTTCTCTTGCATCTTTAACCGAAAAATTCAGAGCATGTTTTGGATCTCTGGAGGATGACTCATCCTGGAGTGTAATTGTCATGTGTATGTGGCATCTGAGAGCTTGGGCATCATGCAATCAATGGCATCAATAAGGCACTTAATAGTCATCTTTTGGTTGTGTGGCTTTACCAAAAAGGACCAATGTGCATCCCAGTTAAGACCTTGTATTTTTTTAAGCCGCTCTTCCTTGGTGTCCAAATCTTGCTTCCATTGCTTCTCTAAAACTTTCACCTTCAGAATTTTTCCTGGGGAACAATCAGAAATTAAATTGGCACAACATAAGTTATCATTTACCAACTCAATAACATTATTCATTATAGCCTTGGCCCTGGAGGTAGCTCTTTCTGCTTTTATCAACTGTGTTTCCCATTCCGAAAACACTATCTCTTTATGAGACTCTTCAATCTTAGGTAAGTTAGAAGCTCTTCCATCCTCTGTGCTTTGCCAAGAGAGAAAATTTGTGACTTTATCATCCACATCTTCAAATTCTAACTTGGTATTAACTGCTTGGTCGATTAGTGATGTCGTTATGATGCATAATGGATCAATAAAAGATATCTTCTGGCAGAGTAGATTCAGCTGTTGAGATAAAACCTTATTTGCCTCTAAGGACTCCTTTTTGAACTCTTCAACCTTGGGATAATATTTGAATTGTCCCAAGGAGAATTGTAGTTGTGTGATTTACTCATCTTTAGACTTAATTTCTTGCTAATGCGTAATTTTAAGCTGCTCGGGCTCTTGAGATAGCTGGTGTTGTCTCTGAATGGCCTGCTGGTCAATTTTCTGTTTCTCTGATGTTAATTGTTCCTCAAGCCAATTAACCTTTTGTTGCTCTGCCGCTAACTGTTCTTCAAGCTTATTAATCTTTTGAAGCTTTTCTTTGATCAATTGATTCACTTCAATTTCCTTATCAATTGTAGCAGTTGTTTATGCGACTGCAAATTGAGATAACTTAGTGAAATCTTCAAAAGGATTGACCTTTGAATATTTCCATATGACATTCATGAATTCTGATTAAGGAGCTATGGATGATGTTTGATCTATTTTCCTCTTTTTCCTCTACCTCTTGACTACAACCCTGTGTTTTGGGCTGTAAAACACATCCAAGGGTGGAATCTCCTCAATATTCAATCTAATCTCTCCTAAAGGATTTTTAGGGATTATTTCTATCTCTTTTTGAGCTGTGTCTTTGTTGGGTGTCCCTTCAATCACAATATCATGAATAATGGGCCATTTTGTTTCTGGAGATGTTGATGTGATAATGTTTTGAGGATCATTCTGGATTTTGATCTGTTGATCAAATTGCTCCCATTCTTTAATCAATATGGGATCGATATGAACATCAGTGCTTAGCAGCTCATTGGCCTTATCACTTGTCTCAACTTCTTCAGAAATATTCTCAATTACCTACTCTCTGATGTGTTCTTCTTGTTGAATGATAGGTGTAGTACTTAACAATTCTACAGGTACTGTCAGTAACCTCTATGTCCTGTATTCCATGAATTTATCCATTTTTTCAGCTCCCAATTTGAATCTTTCCAGATGACTTACTGTTGAGAATAACTCCCCTGAAGCAAATTCTCATCATTCTCAACAAACTCATCATTCTCATGTATGAATTTATTAATTTTCACCTGAGTGGTGAAATTGAAAGCAACCTTATTTGGATCATATTGTCTTTTAGGGATTACCACTAGACTCAAATCATTTGTTTTCTCTAATTCTTTCTCAGCATGTTTAAAATCATGCAATGTGTTGGTGCCACAACAGAGGGGAAAGGGAGGCCATAACTGTTTCTTGGATTCTTTAAGGTTTCTAGACATCCCTTTTTCCACTATCTGATAGGCTACCTCCCTGGCTAATAGCTTATCTAGAATGTAAAGCAGAAGGACATGAGGGTCTGTAATACTGCCAAAAACCCTAATATAGGTGAACTTATCCTCCCCAAACCAGTTGTCGATTGAGGTTAAATTGATGATAGCCTCGTGAGACAACCGAGGAGCAGGTTTATTAAAGATAGCTTGATGGACGGGTAAAATGAAACCATGGAAAATCTTGTATAAATTTTTCTTGTATTCAGACTTCCCTAAGTACTTATGATAAATATGAATGGGGGTGGGATCCTGAACAGTCCATTTCCAACCTAGGATGGGAATGTCAAAATTAAAACAAATTGTGTCTATTATGTAAGCACTCATATGGAATGCGGGCACGACTTGGGTAGTGAAAAATCTGTTCTTTCTATAATCCAGTATTTGACTAGCTATTTTGTCTGATAGGATAGTTTCCCAATCCATGACAAAGGATTTCATCGTTGCTTCTATCAATGGAACCATCTCAATGGAAAATCTAATAGAATTGGGGCTTCCGAAGAGTCTACAAATCATAGCAGCGACATAATAATATGGAGATGCCAAGGAGTCCACGGAATACATACTAAATGATTCATGTTTGTGCTTGTTAGGAAAAAGTCTCCATTGCTTGATAGGGTCTGATTCAATGTCATTTTCCTTGGCAAAAGCTTCCAGGAATGCTTTGTTGTAGTGTCGTTGGGGATTAGGCAAGTGATACATTCTCTTGACATCTTCAGGTTTGAATGATCTGAACATCCTTCCATCAGCTGTGAAGAAAGCTCTGTCCATTATATTAATGCTCTCGATTACCAATCTCACTAGATCATTATATGGTAAAACTTTCGTATGAGCTACTATTCTATGGAGGAAAGAGCTAGCCAAATCATTGAGCATGTTTTTTGTTTCACCAGTTCCATCAGTTGTTGCTTCTTATTCTATCTCCTTTGGATTTTCACCTTCAAGCAAAGCATATATGCCTTCCTATGAGATCTTACCAAGGCCTTGACAGGTAGTATCTGAGATTAAAACCAATTTTACTTGTCCTTCTTCCATTGCAATGGGAACCTTTGTCTTTCAAGATTTCTTAGACATCATGACTACCTATGTGACTATGGATTAACACTGTAAAATGAGAAAGAGGAGCGTGATAGGCAAAAAAACTTTGAGAGGAGATAATACAACAATTTCTAGACTAAAAGTAGTTATGCAGATTAGATGCAAAGGATCTCACATTGTACATAGTCCCCACGGATGAAATCCTTAAAGGCCTTAACCATAACTGCCCCTTAATGCTTTACCATAACTCCATAACGTGAAACTTCAATGCCAAAGTAACATATGTTGCATCACGAGTTTTCTAATGGTCCTTTTAGAACAGGTGTCGTGACTCTACGATTTGCGAATAGCGATTACATTATTTTAATATTTGTGGAACCATCGCATATCGCAAATCGGGAGTTACGAGCGTCTGCTCAAAAGAATTCTTTGTATTGTTGTGATTGCAATGAGTGGTGAGCTGGCATGTGGAGATGGAAGATTCCCTTTCAAACTTGGAAAATCATGTTTTTTCTTTATAATTGATTTATCCCTATATCGCGCGTGTTCATAGTTTATATTACTTGTTTTTATTGACAGCACGATATGCAATTGTGATAGCCTCATTGCATTGCAAAGTCTCAATGGAGTGGTTCCAACGTTTTCCTATGGATCGGTGATATGCGATTACAATAGCCTTATCGCATCGTAAGGTTTCAATGAAATGCCGTGAGTTATTCCTTGGGATTATGATATGCGAGATGCGATAGTTATATCACATCGTAATTTTATAAATGGATCATTTCGATGAAAACTTCATCATGAGGAATTTGCGATGACTCTAATTGCATCTCAACTTTTCAAATGGATGTTTCTTGGCCTTAAACAATTGTGATTTGCAATGAGCGGTTCCAAATTCTCATAAAGCAACTTTTATATGAAAAATTTATTTTATTCAAAAGTTTTATTGCTTTTTAATATCCTAAAGGGGACCTATTTCTTACTTAGCATCTTTATACTAAGATTAAAAATTTGAAATTGGGGGGGTTGTTGTATAGCACAACAGGTAGTTATTGCAGTGGTGGATGCTCACACTCAAAGAGTACAATGAATCAAACAACCAGATTAGTTTGCGGGATTCGTTTCAGTAAGAAACTTTCACAAGTCTTCACAATCAGGAGCATTTTCTAGGCAACACCTTCTCGAGCAAATCCATTTTTTTCAAATTAGTTATCCTCTAATTTCTCTCACATCTTCCAGGTTTTCTTCCATAATTACTGGCATTCACAGAGACTTTTTTAGGCAATAACTTTTCTTGAACAACATCTATGAAAATCCACAAAAAATTCCTTGGATTTCTTGAAAAAGTTTCAAGTTGTAGTAATTGCATAATTTTAAATTGATCTCATCTTCTTCACTTTTTCTTTTGCAGGTTCGATCCACTCCTTCCTTCACTTTCGTTGTCACCCAGCCAAACTAAGGAGGCAACAATGCCAGAATGTTGTAAATAAATAGTATGTAGAGAAAGAACATGATACATTGGAACCAACAAGAGCATATACACATACGTGCAAGAACAAGAGATTATTTGGAAAGGAATTATGATCCAGGTATCCATTAAGCTTAATGTGTATTTATACATAGATGATATAATTGGAACGATTGTACCCACTCAAAACCAACCTTCATTTACTATTACCTTAGATATATACTGAGATTTATTTACATTTAAATATACATAATATATGATGACAATGTAGGTTTAAAGACCCTTAAAATAGATTGCATTATAGTTAGTTGTGACGACATTGTTACTTTGTTAATATGATATGGTTTATTGTGGGAAAAAAACCATGTGATATGGTTGTAAGTTGTTATAAAACAATGTTCATATTTAGAATAACCATGCACATATTCTAGTATCCCATGGGTTTGACCCTAGGAATGCCAATCCACCAAATGTTATACATATGTAAAATCTTGTCAGTGTGATAAGGGTTTTTGCAGAGATATTTGTAAAGTTGACAGTCTTCGAACTTGGTTTTTAAGTCTTTGAGTGCTGGCATTTTGATAGTGCTAAGAGTGCTTAAGCTCAGTTTTTTAGCTGACATATTTTTTCTTTTTTGTAAACAAAGTGGGTTTGAGAGCTTGATTATGTAGCAAGCAAAGGAGGTTTTAGTAGTAGAAAGCTCATTTTAATAGCAAAAAGCTCCATTATGTAGCAAGATTTTTTGAGGCATTTTTTCTCATTCTAATTGTGATTTTGGGGAGAATAATAAAGATGACAATCCCTTGGAGGCAGGACTCGTAGATGTAGTCCACACTGGTCAAACTCTGTTAACTATTGGTTTTTTCCTTATTTTCTTCTTATCTCGATCTTCTACATTTCATTTTGAATTGCAACTTCATTAAACTATTTCATGCTTGATGTAACACCCTCCTCCCACATTTACCCAAGTTAACCGGTCCGTTGGGGTAAACATGTGATAAGAGGCTACTACAATATGATTCAACTCCCCATGTATAGTTAGAGAAGTGGAACCAACATAACACAACCAATTTGACCTTCTGTACATGTCACAAAACCTACAACAACCAACCAACCCTTCCAGGTGATCAACCCATGAGACAACATGACACTTCACTTCCCTAGAGCCTCATTCGCTCCCATGACATGGGCATGCTGTGATTGGGGTCCTCTAGTCACTCTCACATTGGCATCCTCATGGGCATGCTTGCGCTTGCATGCTTGCGATGGGCATGCAAGCGACTAGGGTCTTTTTCAACTACCTCTAAGCTTGCGACCCCACATTGTATGCCACATTTTCAAGGCCAGGACTCAGGCCACTGCCCACAACTCCATGAAACCTTCAAGAATGAAATGTAACATCGATGCAATGATACAAATTAACAAATACTTGACTGGACCCCTACTAGCCATGACAGGCATTTCGTCAAACATGTCATGAATATGTAATCTACAAGGCATAACAAAAACTATATGCATATGGGTCTCATACTTATCTAAGAATGGCTAAGAAGCATTGATGCCTTATCACCTTAGCTGCATTATAATCTATTAAGTCATATATTCATTGTTCATTCATTTACAAATCAAAACATGATGAAATCCATACGTCATTACTATCATAAAACATACTCATAACCAACATATAAACAACATAAATAATAAGGATACAACAACCGTAAATGCCACATATGAACCAACACATTTGCTCATAAAATACCAAGGAAAGGAACTCTTATTAATGGATGCAAAATCCAACAGGGTATGGGACTTCCACGAAACACCTGACCATAGATTAGCTGAACCAAATATTTCTTTCAACCAATCACCCCCGTGCCATATTCCAAGCATGAATGTGGGAATCATAACCAAAACTCAGTTAATGCTTCCCGAGGCTACACCACCTCACCCTCACCAATAGAGCCAAGCTTTATCGCAATCCTCACCAGATCATTAGGCCAAAAAAAACATGGATGTCATTGGAGATTCTCCACCTACACCATGGGGAATTTGTTTGTCTCCTACTCTCTCGGCTTTACCGCAATCTACACTGGATCACTAGGCCCTAAGCGAAACTCCAGTATCTAGGATTTACCGTATATCCCATCATAGGATTCTTAGGCCCAATCGAGAGTCCACCATCTAGGCTTTACCGTATATCCCATCCCGGGATTCCTAGGCCTGATGGAGAGAACCCACCTCTAGGATTTCCCGTATATCCCACCACTCACCAATCAAGGATTCCTAGGCCCATCGAGGTAACACAAAAGCGAGCTTTACCACAACCCACAGTCTGATTCAAGGTTCACTAGGCCATGTGTTCTTTCTTTAAGAGATCCACCTCACTTAGTTTCGAATCCATCTAATAATCTAACTCAACCAAAAACATGAGAACCCATCACACCATGGCTATCTGGAAATGGAAAGGCAAGGTTGAAGAATAATGTCACACCTGACAAAACCATGCCCATAACAACAAGAGAACCAAGAATACACATGCATAACCATGCATGTTAAAACTAGTAAGGAAATCATACATGCAAATCGATACCTGCAAATAATCTCGCTATAGCTTCTTGATCCTGCTCTTGCTTACTTGATCTTTGCTTCCTCTTGCCTTCTTTGCTTTCCTTGATCTAATGATGAAGTGCTCCAAGAAAACACTAAATTTCCAAGAGTGTGAGAGAGATATAATAGAGAGAGAGCTCCAAAAATGAACTAACAAAAGCTACCAACTCATCCTCAGAAGCGTTTTTATTAATGAGGCCTCTATTTCCTTCAATTTTCCATTAGTTTCCTTCATTTTCCTCCTCACATGCAACCTGTGACCTTTCACCTTCCTTTTCTCCTAATTTCCATTATTTTCACAAATAAAATGCCAATCAATGCCTCATGCCTTTCCAAAGCCTTCGCCATTTCCTTTGTCATTTTCCTTAGCCATAATAAACCAAATGAACACCCACACTAGGCTATTTTTGCCCAATGTTCAACTTGGAATAAGTGTCCCATAACCGTGGTTATTATTTTGACTTTATTAACTTTTATTACATGGAATTTTCATCATGGTTGTTACACAACACTTCCCCTTGGGGGAACGCCATCCTTGGTGTTCAACGACACCTACAACCAACAAAATTGTTGCAAGAAACACATACTACCCATGGAGCTTTATAACTTAGCTCAATACAATATTTACAATGTTCAAACTTTTGAAAAGAAAACCAACAGGACAACATAACAATAAGAAAAATATAATAACATGACACCCATACCACTTATTGGAGTTTTATAACACAACCCATTGTAGTATTTTTTTTCTATGTAAAACTATTCTATTAATGAAATCATAATGTACAGTGAGGCCCCAGCCTCTACAGGACTAGATCAGCCATCTAACCATTTTAAACAACAAGTCTTGAAATCAAAACTGCCCCAGATGGGGAAACCAGTCTGAGAACGAGATAAAGAAAGGTTCATCCTACCCATGCAGGGGCTATAGTTCCAGAACTCAAAATTTAATACCAAAATATAGCACTGTGAAAAGACTGAAAAATTGAAAAAAGTCTGCCAATATTGACCACAGTAAAATTCAATATCACTGGCCAAAATTAACCTCTGTAAAACTGAAAAGACAAAACTCAGAACCTGAGATTGACACGTGACCTATGTCATTCGGCTATAAAGTGTCTTAGGATGGTGGCTTCTCTTCCATGATCGGCCACTAGCCATAATATCCTGAGTCAATTTCTGCTACCTGTTTGCCACCTGCAGTGTCCTGTGGCTCATGAACTTCCACCTGTTTGCCTTTGGCTTTGTTGGTGGCGTTGCCTCCCAGATTCTTCTGTCTGCTACTGGACGGATGGTCCATGTCTTTCGGTGGGTGGCTGAAGCTTGGCTCCCCCTGAATATTGACGAGTGAAGGAGGGACCTGGTGCAGCTCAAGGTTGTGTTCTTGATCTGCGCACAAGCTAGTAACTTCCCTGAAATCCACTGAGATTGTAGCGATGATTACCGATCTGTCCATGGAATAAAGAAACTGGAATCGAGCCTGCTGGGACGAAGTAGTGAAATTGGAGTGCTGGGTGGTTCCCTTAGTGCGACGAACCCCACGGGTACCAACCCAACCTCAGCCATTGCGAGTATCTAGATATCTACCTTGGAAGTGGGAAGAGGAAGGGTTGGGAGGTGAGGGGACTGAAGGGGAAGTTGAAACAGATGGAGGTAGAGACGGGTGGCGGATGGCACCACCCCGACTACCACATCTCCTACATCACATGCGATGGCATTGATTCATGGTTCTTTGGGTTGGAAGATGTAGCGAGAGATGGGCTAGAGGGGCAGGGAGCGGGGTGAGAACAACAGTGGTAGAATTGTGAGGAACTTGTGGATTCAATACCGAACCAGAGACAAGGGCTGAAGCCTCAATTTTCAGGGATAAATGAATGGACTGAGAGAAGTGAAGACCATTTCCCAGGTCGACGCAGCGGAGGAGTCTGCAACATCTACTCATTGCGGTGTGAAGGCTAAGCTCTGCTGCTGCAGGGTGGCAAGAACAACTTAGAGTCCGAATGGAGACTTGCAGAGGGTTAAACTCCATATTTTTATCAATGCAAGGGATGTCTCAATCCTCACCAAGAAATGATGATGTCGGCTGAGGGGTGGTGGCCTGCCTTAAATTCCCATGTGGTTTAGCCACTTGCTTGTCCGGTGGCGCACCTACCATAAATGCCTATCTACCACCCGCATTCGAAGATGTTGCATCCATTTGCACTAGTGTGGTGTATTCCTGTTGGTGTGTAGCATCTTTTATAATTTCGTGCGAACTTGTGTATAGAGTTCGATTACTTGCCACCCCTAAATTGACTAAGAGGTCATCCACTTTATTGTCGTTTCGCTTGATGTGTTTGAAGGCGGTTGCTCGATTAGTTGCAAGCCAATGCTCAATGAGTTGCAAACGAGCTACAAGTCTCCAGCTACAGGATAGCTTGTTTACTGGAGTTCCTTGAATGATTTGAAGGGCCATCTTGATGAGGATTTGTGAGTCTCCTTCGATTATTAAGGGAAAGTAGCCATGTTGCTGAGTGAGCTTGAGACCTTGCCACAATCCTTCCAATTCAACCGAGTTGTTCATATCCCATCCTGATGTGCCTAGGTAAATGAGCAAAGGTTTTCGATAGTGATCCCTAAATATTCCTCCATGTCCAACCTGACCTAGATTGCCTTTAGAAGCACCATCAAAGTTTAGCATGGTGAATCTTGGAGGTGGAGGGCACCATTTGATGGAAGAGTGGTGGGTAATGACGGATCTATTGGGCTGCTCTTGAGTCTGGATGAGCCTGAGATTCCAATTCATCCATGTAGTCCTTTCTTGTGGATCGGTGGGAAAGTCATCATCGCTCCAAGGTTGGAGTGCTAGAGTTTCCTGAAGGTTGTTGCACAGATTTCTCATTATGATCTATATGGCGGTGGATTCATTCCTAAAGATACGTCGATTCCATTCCTTCCAGATTGTCTAGATGAGTAGGTCTGGAACAATTCTCCATAAGGATTTAAGCAAGGGACTTTTGTACACATTTTTAGACCAGTGACAGATAGTTTTGGTGATGTCTTATTTTACTCGACCATCTTTCTGACATCTGAAAGTTGTTTTCTCCCAAAGTTTGTTTGCCAAATAACAAATGTCCATGAGGTGTTGTATAGCTTCCTCCTGTATCTTGCAATTGGGACATCTTGAGGGTCCATGAAATTTTTTTTCCTTAAGTTGTCCCAAGTAAGTATTCTTTTATGACAGAGCAGCCATAGAAATGTGGAGATCTTGGGCCAATTTTTAGGAGACCACACTTTTTCCCAGAGAGGGTCCTTGCTAGTTTGTGTATTGATCATAAGGTTGTAGGCCTCTTGTGTGGTGAAGGTTCCACGTGGTTTGTATTCCCAACGTAGGATGTCCTTTTCTTCAGAGAAGTTGATTCTCCTATTGGTTAGCTCTGTGTCCAGCTCCTTATACATAATCTCTATACCCTGCCTGATGATGTCTTCTGCTTTGCGCCATTGTCTATATCCCTGATCAAGGGTGGAAATCCAGTATTGATTGACCGTTTCCCAGCGATGAGCTTCCTCATCCTCTGATTGTGGAAGTGAGATTAGGTTGTTGAGTCTAGGTCTTTGCTGCCATGAATCCATCCAAAAGTGAGCACTGTTTCCGTCTCTTATTTCCCAAAAGTTATGCTGATGGATCATATTTCGATGCAATCCAGCCGCATTCCAGATTAGGGAGCCCTTACATGTATCTGTGAGTTTTATTAAGTCTTCAGTCGATCTATGGTTGGCATACTGTTGGAAATAATACTGAGAGGGGGGGTAAATCAGTATTATCAAATCAATAAAACTTTTCCATTTCCATACTTAGATACATATATGCTACTTCAAGAACCATAAACCTGCATGTATACGCTTCTGCATTTGGACCAACCTGCGTATACGCAGTTTTAATTCACAGAACCTGCGTGTATATGCAACTATGTATAATGCAACTATCGTATATCTAGAATACTTATGATTTAGTTAATCCATTAAATGTTGATCTTTAGTTAGTGCATCAGAACTTCATTAACCAAATGTACAGTAAACAGGTGCAGTAAAACAGAACAAATCATCACACACAAGAAGCACACATGAACACCATGATACAAGGTGGAAACCCAATGTGGGTGAAAACCACCTGTTGCAAGTTGTCTCTATCTTCTTTTAATAAGAAACTTCTTTTACAATAGTTTTGTACTGGTGCAGTCTTATACTAATATGCAGGCTTCTACCTGCAGAAGGCTACAACCTTCTCTCGTTCTCTAGACTCTCCTGGAAGGGAGCTACAACCCCCTTAGCTTTTTTCCTAGCCGATCCACTTAAGAGTACGTAGGTTCTGACCTACTGAGATGCTCCAACCTTTACTCGTTCTCCAGCTACTACTGGAACAGAGCTACCACCCCCTTAGCTCTTGTACTAGCTGATGTACTAGTACATAGGTGCCGACCTACAGAAGACAACAGCCTTCTCTTTCTTCCTCCAGGTACCACATTTCATAAATTTTCAGACTGGATACTCTTGAAACACAACACTATCATCTGAAAGGCCACATTTCATCCCATTTTCATATTGGACCCATCAATATCATTGAAGCACAAAACAATCAATACTAGCATCATCAATTTCTGAATCACTGAAACACTGAAACCTTGTCAACAACACAGTCACCAGAACACAGAGCAGACAACAAAACTCTGCAATAAAAATCAGACCCAACTGCAACTTCAAACATCATACTTCATAATGTATATGCTACTATGATGAATCAAACCCGCGTACATACGCGCTTTAGCCAAAGCCAACCTGCGTACAGATCTATAAATATTCAATCATGGCTTGCAGCGATTTCATACTTAAGTTATACCCAGTGCAGAACATAACATGCGTCAATATACAGATCTATAATAAGCATAATCAACGATAAAGAGATAGTTCATTTCAAACCATTAGATCTCGATCTATCGTTAGATCTTGTTCTCCATCAACCAGTGAGATACCTCCTTAGCTCAGATCAAGCAATGCATCATAACCCATATCCTGCATATTGGATCTCATACTACATCAGATATTCAATACTTTCTCCATTACACTTGCCTAATGATCTTCTTCTCCTTTTACAGTCTTAGGCCTTACTCAATACCATGGTCCACAACCATAACAAATCAATACCATGGACCCAATACTCGGGATCAACACTTCGAACGTAATACCAAGGACCAAAACCATAGGTCTAAATACCACGGATTCAAAATAAGCTTTCCCACATGTACACACTTTTCTGTGCATGAAAGTGCGTGCATAAGCATACGCGACTTTTGATCCGCAATCCCACGTGTATACGCTCCTTTTCATATAGTGAATCTGCGTGTATACCCTACTTGGTATATAGTGAACCTGCGTATATACGCGACTTGGTACATAGTGAACCTGCGTATAACCTGCCTATGTACGCGACTTGGTATATAGTGAACCTGCGTATATACTCATCTTTCTTCATTCTTTGTAGTCTGATCATAAATTCTTTGCTACTGACCTGCTGCACTATAATCTGTCATCTTGCCATCAAGGAAAACACTTGTATCATAATTCCAACACATACTTGGCCCTCCATAGGATTGCCCAGGGTGTGTGCGGAACTGAAAGCCACTTCCACCAGATTCTTGCTCCCATGACTGCATTGTTGTGTTGAGCGTCCCGAAGACCGATTCCCCCAAGATTTTTTGGGGGGTAAACTGTTGCCCATTTGACCAGTGCCCATTTGCGATTATGTGCTACCAATCCCCATAGAAAGTTCCTTTGAAGATATTTGATTTTTTTGAGAACCCATTTAGGTGCTGCTAAAACAGAGAAGAGATAAAGAGGCATAGATCGTAGTACAACTTTGATGAGGATTAGTTAGCTTGCCATGTTTAGGGCTCTGAAGGTCCAGGAGGCTAGTTGGGCTTCAAGCTTATTGAGGAGCATATGCCAGGAGGAGTGCTTGAGAGCAGAATTAGTTAAGGGGGCACCAAGATACTTGGAGGGGAGAGAAGCGATAGAGAAGCCCATAATGCGGGCTATGGAGGTTTGAGTTAAGGCGGGAGTGTGAAAAAAGAAGATCCAATATTTAATGGTGTTAATGCTTGCTCCAAAGGTTGCTGAGAAATTTTCAAGGAGGGACTTGAATTTCCAGGCTTCTTGGACCGAGGGATGCCCAAATAGCATGTTATCGTCCACAAATTGCTGGTGAGTGATGGCCGGGGAATTATGAAGGGATATATCTCTAAGTTGATGTTCTTGGAGGGCATGTTTGACGGTTCTACCCAACCCTTCAGCCATTAGAATGAAGAGGAAAGGGGAGAGGGGATGCCCTTGGAGAATGCCTCATGAGGGCTGAAAGAGTGTGGAGGGAATTTCATTAACCAGAATGGAAAAGAAAGCTAAGGAGATTAAGCTCAAGATCCATCGAACCCAAACATGTGAGAAACCAAAGGTTGTTAACATCGATTTAATGTACACCCAACTCAACTTATCAAAATCTTTTGAGAGGTCGATTTCTAGAAGCATACCTGCTTTCTTGTGGTGCTTGAGAGAGTGGATGATCTCATGGGTGAGGATGATGCCATCTGTGATTTTCCTTCCTTCGACATAGCCCGATTGTTCTGGCAAGATGAACAGGGGAAGCAGTGGCTTCAAACGGGAAGCTATAACTTTAGAGCTGATTTTGTGGATGACATTGCAAAGGGCTATAGGCCTAAATTTGTCTGGCGTATTAGAGTGCTCCTCCTTGGGAATGAGAGTGATAAATATTGCATTCAGAGAGGGTAGCACCCAATGAAATGTTTTGGACTCTTTAACTACCTACCAGACCTCCTCTTTGATAATATCCCAAAATATGTGGAAGAATGTGGAGGTAAAGCCGTCTGGGCTAGGCGCTTTTCCTTCCTGAAGTGGTTTCTTAGTTGAATCCACCTCCTGGAAGGTTATCGAATAGAGTAGCAATTAATTGTGTTCCTCTGTTATCACCTTTTGGATGTGAGGGAGAATCTTGTCAAATGTTGGCTATTTGAAGTCAGGTTCTTCATGGACTGATTTAAAGTGCCTGAGGATTTCTTTTTCAATATCCCCATGATCTTCCAATTGGTCTCCCTACTGGCTATGAATTTGGGTGATGTTCTTATGCATTTTCCTTTTGATGGTAGTGCGGTGGAAGAATTTGGTATTCCTCTCACCTTCCTTCAACCATCTTATTCATGATTTCTATTTCCAGAGGATTTCCTCTTGTTTTTCTCTTTTTTTGATTTGAGTCTGTAGATTCTTTTCTTGTTCGTTGAGGGCTTCAGTCCTTCCTTCTTTTATGATGTTTTGCTAGAGTTTCTCCATTTCCTGAGCAAGGGCTCTTTGTGGTTGAAAAATGTTTCCAAAGGTAGTGTGGTTCCACTGTTTGATTTGTGCTTTTAGGAACCTAAGCTTTTGCTGAAATTGAAACATTTTGGATCCTACAGGGGGAAGAAAACTTTTCCATGCATGTTGAACTAAATCTTTGAAATCTAGATGGGTCAACCAGAAGGATTTGAAGTGGAAGGGTCTTCTCATGGAGTGTCCTGGTCTTTTCCACTGAAGTGAAATGGGCAACGGTATGAACCTACAAGTGGCAGAATAGAGGTTGAGAGGTCTCCTCCCACGTGGATAGCATTGTCTAAGATCAAAAATCTATCTAGCCTTGAAGCAATCTGATGAGGACCAGATATTTTGTTATTCCAGGTGTAGATTACGTTGTTGAAGGGCAGATCGATTAGCCAATTTCTTTGAATGAACCTCTTGAAGTACTCACTTTCATTGTCCAATCTGATTCAGCCTCCTAATTTTTCCTCTAATTTAGTGATCATATTGAAGTCGCACCCATAATCCAGAGTGGATGGGTTTGATTGGCATTGAGCAGCGTGAGCGTATCCAGAGTTGTGGTTTTGTCCACAGCAGCTTGAGGGAAATAAACATTGGTAAGGTGACCGTGAAAATTGGTCCATATGATGTGGAAGCTAGCTTGAATGAAGTGATGGTTAGCATGAAAGTTTGTGAGCTCAATGACCTGTGCATTCCATGTTATTGCTAATCCTCCTGAGGCTGCTATAGCATCCACCGTCATTGTGTGACTACCAGGGCATTCTTTTGAAAGAATGGTGCTGAGAAAAGTACTATTACATTTTGTTTCTTGCATAAAGAAGATATGAGGTTTCTCCTTTTGTATCAAGTTTTTTATCATTCTGTATTTCCCAGGGCCGTTTAACCCTCTTAAATTCCATGATGTGAGCTTCATGGGTCAAGGTTGGGGAGTGGTCTGTAGTACTTTGTGAGTTTAGAATATCTTCCATATTCTACCAACATGTCCCTGATGAGGATGGTGCATTGTAGATCTGTCTTTCTCCCACGTTTCTTGGTATCCTTGAACAAGTTTTTTCCATCCCACTGACTTCCTGGTTGTATTCCTAGAGATCGTTGTTGATGTTCTCTGGATAGGATGACCTCTAGACTTTATAGCTGTCTTGCCGGGATCCTATCAAATTGTTTATGCTTGCATGCTTGCTCAAGGCTAAAAATGTCCAAATCTCCTATGTCAATGCTTTCAGGCTCTTCATCCATCTGCTTTAGTCCACTCCTCTCAGCCATGATATTCACTGCATGCTTGGGATCAATCAGAAGGGTATCAATGTCCATACCATTAGGTTTCTAGGATGGATCTTTAATGGAAGTGGTAGAGGGGAGAACTTGGGTTTGCACGGGGATATGGTCAGGAGACGAATCCGAAAGAGGGGTAGCAGAGGGATGATTGGGAAACTCATAAGAGGGCTGATTGGGGGGCTCAGAGACCACTATATCCAAAGGGCTATTGCTGGTGGAGGGAGTAGGACTGTTGGCAGGGGGATTTTTGGGTTGAGAATCAGGATCTTTATGATTAATTTCCAAGTGTTCACTTTAGTATAGCCATCTTGATAAGTCTGTCCAGAAGCAGTGTTGCAGGGGGGGGGGGCGCTTAGCATTAAGCGGGCAGTCCCAAAATAGGTGTCCATGAGCATGAAATTTTTTGCATCTAAATGGGACATTCTCATAATCTAATGTCTAAATCCATTCGAAATCATCATGAAATAAACCTACCGAGTCCAGAAGAGCTTTGTTCAAATGCATGTAGATGCAGATGCAATCATAGGAGGTGTACCTTCTGTGTTTGGTTTCTTATGCAACTTTTATAAACTCTCCCAAGTCGTTTCCAATATTTTTTAAAGACTCCTCATCCCAATATTCCAGCGGCAGGGAATATAGCAAGATCCAAATTGGTGTTGAATTTAGATCTTCTTTGTCCGGATTGAATCGTTCGATCCAGTCACGTAGATAAAACCCCACCATGTTGAAGAAATAAGGGCCATTTTCTAAGACCTTGTTGTGATCTTCTATGCAGTTGAATATCACTGTGAAGAACCCCTTTGGTCCTAGCTTCAGATTGATGTGTCCTTTTGGTTTCCATTTGGCTACTATCCAACCTTGTAAGGCTTTCTTTGTTGGCCAAAACCCAATGAATTTCCCAATAAGGGCATGATCTTTCACGTATTGGATCTGGGTGTTGATTCTTTGACTGGGCAACTCAATCTTTGGTCGTTCTATGGCTACAAGTTTGTAGGTCGCAGAGGTTAATTTGGGCACCCCATCATTGCTTACTGCATTTTGCTGCCTGTCCGCGGGTATATCTTCTGTACCCTGTGGTTCATTGTACAAATCACGTGTATGCTGATATATTTGCGTCTACAAAGCAGAGGCATTGTCAGATCTATTCTTGGCCAGAAGCGCAAGATTCACCATGGGGGGAGGCCCTATTGGGTTAAACCCTAGAATGCCATATTTCATGCTCAGAGCTCTTCCCTCAACATTATTCTTATTCTTAACCATAAATATTCATCAACTCATTGCAGTATTTACATCCATATACATATGTACATATACCAAAACATCACACCAAAGTACATATAAAAAACATTTGCTTAACTAGTGAATAGAGAAGGATACATAGCCCACATCTGATTTTCCATCTCCCATGTAGCTTCATCGGGCCCATAGTGTTTCCACTGCACTTTAGCCTGTTTGATTGCTCGGTTCTAGAGAATGAGCATTTTGTTTGCAATATACACTGAGGTTCTGATTGGAATTATCCATCTAGATCCACCTACAATACATACCAGTCAATCACATGATCAACATATTTAACATATTTCTTAAGAAATGCAAATGGAAAACTTCATGGATTTTCACTATTGTACATAGTGAAAGTTGATTGTCTATTGGTCCAATACTTTCAAGAATCTTGAAAGGTCCACAAAATTGAGGTGCGAGCTTGGAACATTATCCAATCTGCAAGGAGCTCTTCTTCGGCTTGATGCGCAAGTACACCTGTTCCCCAACCTGAAACTCCTTAAACAACCTATTTCGGTCTGCATAAATTTTATGTTTGCCCTATGTTGTCTTCAAATTCTTCTTTATTACCTCCATTTCCTATTCCATTTCTACCAACATGTCTGTTCCAATTAACACCTTGTTAATTGGATCTCTCCAACTGATGGGAGTATTAAAATTCCTCCCATACAATGCCTCAAACTCGCTCATCCGTAGAGATTTTTGATATCCATTGTTGTAAGCGAACTCAACTAGTGCAATATACTCTTCCCACCTTTTTTTTTGATGCATCACATACATCCTCAACATATCCTCCAATATCTTGTTGACCCTCTCTGTCTGTCCATTTGTCTATAGATGATAAGTTAACTGAAGGCCAACTTTGTCCCTAAACCTACAAACAACTCCTCCCAAAACTTGGAAGTGAACTTAGCATCCCTGTATGACACAATCTTCTTTGGAAAACCATGGAATCGGACTAGATCTCTGATGAAGACCTGTGCTACATCACTTGCTGAATAAGTAGACTTAACTGGAATGAAGTGTGCTACCTTTCTCAACATGTCTACCACAACCATGATGGAATCATGATGTTTAGATGTTATCGGAAAACTTGTGATGAAATCCATGGAAATGACCTCCAATTTCCACTCTGGAATCACAATTGACTATAGTAGTCCACCTTGATGCTTACATTCTTCCTTTACCTGTTGTCAATCCAAGCATCTAGCCAAAAAATCTGCCACGTCCTTCTTCAGATTCAACCAATATTAAAACTTCTTCACTGCTATCAATGCCTTTTGATATCATGGGTGACTTGAATATGGTTTCACATGAAACTCTCTCAAGATAGTCTTCTTGAACTCACTATTGTCTAGCACATATGTCCTATCCCTAAATTTGATCAAGTCACATGGTGTGAGATGATAGTCCACATCCTAATCACTTATACCCTATTGTAATCTATGTATAAGCTACATGTACCTATCATCCTGCTGACATGCCTATAAGATCCGATCTTGTAACTTCATCCTATAAGAACTCATAACTTCTATATGAGTCACTTGTATCTGCCTGCTAAGAGCACCTATGACCCTATTCTCTTTATCCTTGATGTACTTGATCTCAAAATTGAACTCACTGATCATGGCCAACCATCTAACTTGCTTTACATTCAGATTTGGTTGATCAAACAAGTATCTCAACCCACTGTGATCACTCATCAATACAAACCTCCTTCCAAGAAGATAGTGCATCCACATCTTCAATGCATGGGTGATCACAGCCAGCTAAATATAATGTGTCGGGTAATTCTTCTCATGCTCATTCATTTTCAATGATTCATAACATACTACCTGTCCTTCCCGCATGTTGAGGCAAATGAATTACCTATCATTTAATTGTCAACCTAGGGGTTTCGTAAAACTTGCGAAGCATGCGTGCACACTATATGATAGAAATTAACTTTCAATTTAGATTGATCTAACTACAAAACCAAATAATGACAAACCAAATTCACCTATTCTAATTCAACAATCAATTCAAAATAAATGGCATTACAATTATAGTACAACGCGCAGAATTGAAATCATAATCTATCACACTTGCAGGAATTGAAATCTTAATCTACCACACTTGCAAGAATTGAAATTACATGAAATGAAATCTACTCTATGGGATCATGTGTGCATTATCAAATCAGTATTCTATGAAATGAATAATCAAAACCACATGACATGAAATGAAAACAAAAACAATCATTCTTAACCTCTCACATAGGAAAATATATGAAAGCAAGTAAAAACAATCGCTCTTAACCTCTACATAGGAAAGAAAATAAAAACAATCGCTCTTAACCTCTAGATAAGAAAGAAAATAAAAACAATCACTCTTAAACTCTCACACAAGAAAATATATGAAAGAAACAAATCTTAATCTATGAAAGCAATAAACCTTAATCTATGAAAAACAATAAATCTCACACATTGTAGGTGGCCAATCCAAAAGTATGAGGGATGGCAAGTTGAGAGGCTCCCAGTGCAAGCATTACCAATCAAGGTGAACATCACTTATAAGTATGGTACTAAATCTAAATTCCATTCAAAACATAAGTAATCTTAACTTTCCATCTGAGTATCTCCAAGTTCACACATGCCTTTGAAAGGTGAAGGCTCTCCTATTTATACAAAAACATAAGAAGCTACCTCATTAATGGAGATCCATTATTCTCACCCTAGATCCCTAGAAAATATCATAGAGTTACAACTCAAATAGGTAATGATGAGACACATATCCTCTTTGACCTTTATCCAAATCTGCTTCCATATCTTGAAGGGAATTCTAATTTGACCATTGGAGGCCACATAAGGGTGCCTTAAAAGCTTCCAAATTACCTACACATGTCATGAAACTCAAGCCATTTTAAGTGTTAGCTAGTATATGTCATTTTTCTAAGTTTAAAGCATTTAATTCACTTATAATATTAAAAATAATTAACTTTTGGAAAACACAAATGGAACCCATATAATTATGAAAATGGAGGCTAATGAAAGGTTATATGGTCATGGAGTTGCGACATGTGAGTAAAATGGTGGCGATAAAGGTGAAAGTGGATGATATTTTGAATACATTTTCAAGGCTCTACATACCCCTCAACTGACATTATTTCATGTCCTTATGCAATCTACTACATTGCCTAATCATGATTTGCTTTTGAATGAGCTTGACTTATATAAATTGTCCTTAAAATTTGCATTTGACAATTTCATTTCTTTTTGCAAAGTATTATTTGTCACACATTGAATTGCAACATGTTTGGTTGGTTCTTTTGTGACAACCAAATATTAATTGGTATCAGTCCCTGTGTTTCAGTACCTTGTTTCTTTTTGTTGCAGCAAGATTCGTTGAACATATTTAAGAATACATCTTTAAATCAGCCATATAATATGCTCATCATTTAGGCATTTATTTGCAAAGCACGTAACTTTTGAACCATAATGCAATCATAATGATTAGGACAAGTATGTTAGGATGAAATGAAGTGAAATGGAATGAAGCGATATGGATGTGATAATAAATCGTTTCCCTTCCCTTACTCCCCCCCCCCCCCCGCCCAACTAAAGGTGTTTAAAATTTTTCTTTTTTTAATGAGAAAAGAAATATGGAGAAGCATTTTCCAAAAATTATAATTTCAGTATTCAAGGAATTCTATGATTAGAAGCTAGAAAAGAACATACTTTTACTTACCTAGGAAGTGGACAAACTGTGCATATGTAGAGAAGTTGTAACTGCTACTAGATCATAGAATAGAATGTAGAATTTCATCTGCTTCTTGGTTGCATAAATGGTGGATGAGGTGGTGAAAGTGGATTCTTTATTTCTGTTGCTAAATATGTTGTATCTGTTGCAAAATGTTGAAATGAGATAGTCTTCACCTGCTACAAAACCCAATGGTACAATTCTAGTCATGTGAATAAATGTGTTGTTGTCGAGCATGAAGAGAAGTCATTGGATTACTGCCATTGATGAATGTTGTTAATCAATGCGAGGCAAACTCGCCATTAATTTCAACGAGTGCCAAGGTACCTAAGTACATCTTGCAAAGTGCAAATAGATGAGATGATGTCGAGCTACTTGCAAGATCCAACAATCAAGGGACATTGATGTATTCCCATGATTGTTGGTGAGAGAACTTGTCATTGATGTATACAAGCCTCAAGGTACTAATAAGGACTCTAGCCCTGAACCTAGATAATGTGATGATGTCGATAGGCCAAGACTTGTTAGAAGGGAGGCATTGATTAATCCCCCATCATCTAACACGAATATGGAATAATGATTTGGAAGGACTATGAATGAAAATTTTTGCAGTGGATCAAGGTTTATTTAATGGAAAGGAAAATGACAAGAGGGTAAACAAGTGAATGGAAAGAAAAAGGACAAATCAGCATGTAAGCGAGTTGAATGTCTCTATTAATAGGTTAATGAATGGAAATTATGGAAAATGTGAATGGAAAATGTAATTGGAAAACATGCGGCACTTGCAAGGAAAATGGTGATGACGATGCTTAGCGAAAATGCTTGAATAGCTTGTGAGTTTGGAGAGGAAAACTGATGGCATTTATGGACAACAAAAATGGATTCAATTGGTTCATATCTCTTGAAATTGGTCGTAGAAAACCAATCATGCATAATTGGCTTCCTTTAATTCTCTGATTGCCCTGGAACCTAAAAATAAACATGGCACTAACATTGCAACAAACGTAAGTGTGTTCAAAGAGAAGTGATCAATTTCTTTTTGATACATACAAAAAAATTGCATAATTAACAGGTTCATGTGTCTTCGTTTCAAATGGTTAGTCCAATTGCACAATCGCGATAATAAATTTTATTTCTAAAATGATGATATATACAATTTCCTCAATTTATGTTTGAACCATAGCATTTTATAAAGATAAAGAAATATTATTTTGGAATGCTTAATGATACCTACAAAACAATCTTCGATCAATTGATCCTGCAGATAAAGCGTCTTTATAGTTTTTATTTTTCCTTGCATCATGCTTGAAAACATAACATTAGACAAAACCAATGATAAAGTTTAAGCATGATTTCGACAATGTAAAAACTCAACCTTAACAAAATTCGATTTGCAATTAAGTTTAGTTAAGGTGAGCTATTGCACTTTTATTCAATTGCTTTTGTCTCGTGTTTTTTTCTTTTGTTTCTTGCTTCGACGAGTGTGTAAGTGAATCAACAATTTTTTTCAATTTGCTTCAATTACACAATGAATTTCTCATCAAAATATTTTATTGACAATTTTCATGGCAATTTTCTTTTATTTTTCTTAAAATAAACTAAAATTAAACTAATGAAAATTTACAAAATTTAAAAGTGAAAATAAGAACAAAACATACATATAATCACAAAACATAAAATATATATTTTATATAAAAAAAAACAAAAACAAAAAAAAACACAACAAACAAAAAACAAAACAAAACAAAAAAACAAAAAAAACAAAACAAAAACAAAAAACAAAAAACAAAACAAAACAAAAAAACAAAAAAAACAAAACAAAAAAAAACAAAAAACAAAACAAAACATATGTACAAACTTTAAAATATTTATAGAAACGTTATATTCCATTAATACAGAATATAACAAACATAACAAAATCAAACATTACAAGCATTTTATAAAAAAACAAAAAAAAAACAAAAAACAAAAACATAACAACGAAAAAAACACATATAACATTTTATTTTAAAAAAACACTACATAATAAAAACATAAAACATAACCAACAAAAAAACAACCTAATAAAAACAAAATTTGCCATGTAAAAAAAACTTTTTCTTGTACTTGCAGGAGCGAAATACCAAATGGCGATCAAGGATTTTATTCAAAGTTTGCGGCAGCCAATCCATGGATTTAGGTGAAGCAAATAACAACTCTGATTTTTCAAACCACCATAGCATCCAAAGTTTGATCTGATCCTTGCATGGCCACAACTGATGTCTGTGCATTTAATTGAAAATCTATTTTTCTCATGCAATCTGGGAAATAAGGCTCTAGAGAACCCTAAAAATACCTCAAACATTTACGAATTTGGGAAAATAGCTCTTGGGTAACATAATTAACCCCGTTCTGAAGAAAACCCATGTTTTATTTTTTTTAAATTCATTTTCATTTGGTCATAAAACGTGTTTTAAAATGACATGTCAAAAACTTCTACGCATTTTTGGAAAATGCTTAGGTAATTGTTGGGTGAAGTTCTTCTTTTTTTATTGTTTGCAGTCGAGAAATGAAAAAGGTTAAACAGGTCCTATGAAACGAGTCCATTAAAAATTAGATAATTTAAAAGGCTTCAAGACACCAAGAAAACATTGTTTGTTATCGTGCATCTCTTGACAAGGAGGTATGATCCTTGATTGGCCACGCATCTCTTGACAGCGAGGTATGATCCTTGATTGGAAAAGCATTGCATATCTGATCTACAACATTGCCACGTTCAAATACTACTACTTCCCCCATCCTAGTGCCTATACACATCAATATAACTCCAAACCTACAGTCTTTTCCACGACGTTTCATTTCATGTAGTAAGGTTGCTACACAACGAGCCCCTGTTGCTCCAAGGGGATGACTGAGGGCAATAGCTCTTCCATTCACATTTACTTTTTCGGGGTCTAGTTCCAATTTCTATCTACAGTATGTAAATTGCGAGGTAAATGCCTCATTTATCTCAAATAGATCAATATCATCAATTTCTAGCCTAGCTGCCTTCACATATGCTTATTTAGGCAAGATCTGGATAATGGTAGTAGTTGTTATTAACTCAAGATGAATTTCTTGTGATATGAATCAAATCAGGCTCGACTGTAGAAAAGAACCGTTTCTGCAGCTTTGCAAGAATGAATCAGAATGGAATCATGTGAATTGTTGATGTGTTAGATATGTAGCAAATTAGATCAATTTCAAAGCAAGAGTTTTTATTTTTTATTTTATTTATTATTTATTATTTATTATGATGAATTTGGATTTTGATTTTTTAATCTAATGCAATTTTTTTCTTTACAGATCGCATGAGAGCCTAAAATGTCAATTTCTCAATTCTCTTAAAAAAGAGATTTGTTTAAGAGAATTGATATTTTTTATTTTAAAATTTACATTTCCCTTATTCAAAAACATGATTTTTTTATTATTATTATTTAAAATCAAAACATGGTTTTTTATTGAAAATATTTTTGTGAGGTTAATAAGAAAAATGCAAGAAAACAAATAAAAATCTAAATGTTTTAAAGCCCAAAAACTTAAAAAAAATGCAATCAAGAACTTAAAAAAAAATGCAATCAAGCTTGATTTTGTTTTTCCTAACTTATCTACTTGAATTTTTTTTTTTGAAGTATATGAATTTGTGAAATGTACCTGATTGTGTATGAGGACATGAGAAATCATTTTGACCTTTAGATTTTCGGCAAAGATCTCTTGAAGAATGGATGAACGTCGTGGCACAATCACATTTTGATACCATTCCTCAATGTAGTCTTTGTGCTCCAAAGAATGTTTGATCTGCATTCTAGATCCATTGTCCATAAATGATTAGTATCAAAGAAAAAAAAATTATAAAAATTATATGCAGCTAAATAGTTCATGCATTTACATGCTTTAATAATTCATCTAGAAAAAATAAAATGAACTCTAGACTGAAATCTAGTTCCTATGCACACTTCCCCAGCAATGGCACCAAAATGTTGAGGCAAATTAATTACCTATCATTTAATTTTTAACCTGGGGGTTTCGTAAAACTTGCGAAGCGTGCGTGCATTGTGTATGCTAGAAATTAACTTTCAATTTAGATTGATCTAACTATGAAACCAAATAACGACAAACCAAATTCACCTATTCTAATTCAACAATCAACTCAAAATAAATGATAGTACAATTATAGTACAACGCGCGGAATTGAAATCATAATCTATCACACTTGCAGGAATTGAAATCTTAATCTATCACACTTGCAGGAATTGAAATTACATGAAATTGAATATACTCTAAGATCATGTGTGCATTATCAAATCAGGATCCTGTGAAATGAATAGTCAAAACCACATGATATGAAATGAAAGCAAAAATAATCATTCTTAACCTCTCACAGAGGAAAAGATACGAAAACAAGTAAAAACAATTGCTCTTAACCTCTAGATAGGAAAGCAAATAAAGGCAATCGCTCTTAACCTTTAGATAGGAAAGCAAATACAAACAATCACTCTTAACCTCTCACACAGTAAAATATATGAAAGAAACAAATCTTAATCTATGAAAACAATAAATCTTAATATATGAAAAACAATAAATCTCACACATTGTAGGTGGCCAATCCAAAAGCATGAGAGATGGAAAGTTGAGAGGCTCCCAGTGCAAGCATTACCAATCAAGGTGAACATCACTCATGAGCATGGTGCTAAATCTAAATTCCATTCAAAACATAAGTAATCTTAACTTTCCACCTGAGTATCTCCAACTTTACGCATGCCTTTGAAAGGAAAAGGCTCTCCTATTTATACAAGAACATAAGAAGCTACCTTATTAATGGAGGTCCATTATTCTCTCCCTAGATCCCTAGAAAACCTCACTGAGTTACAACCCAAATAGGTAATGATGATACGCATATCCTCTTTGACCTTTATCCAAATCTCCTTCCATATCTTGAAGGGAATTCGAATTTGAGCATTGAAGGCCACATAAGGGTGCCTTAGAAGCTTCCAAATGACCTAGACATGTCATGAAACTAAAAAGCCACTTTTAACTATTAGCTAGTATATGTCATTTTTCTAAGTTTTAACCATTTAATTCACTTATAATACTAGAAATCATTAACTTTTTGAAAACACAAATGGAACCCATTTAATTATGAAAACGGAGGCTAATGAAAGGTTACATGGTCATGGAGTTGCGGCATGTGAGTGAAATGGTGGCAATAAAGGTGAAAGTGGATGATATTTTGAATACATTTTGGAGGCTCTACACTGCATAAGGACTCCACCAAGTCCTCTCTTGCAAGCATTTGTACACACTACAAACTTTTTGTTGGGATCTGCAATATTTAACACTAGAGAATTTTTTAACAACTTCTCAATTGCTCAAAATTTGTTGCACATTCCTCTGTCCATTCAAATTTCTTACCTTTCCTCTGCCATGACGTAATAGGATATGAAATCCGAGAGAAGTTCTTGATGAATCGTCTATTATAGCCTACTAGCCCCATAAATGATCTTACCTCATCCATGTTTCTAGGAGCTTCCCACTCCATGATAGCCCTTATCTTCTCTAGATCTGCTACTATACCTTCCTTAGAGACCACATGCCCCAAGTAATGTACCTCTGTCTAAAAGAAACTGCATTTATTGAGCTTAGCATACAATCAATGCTCTATTAGTAACCTCAACACTACTTGTAAGTATTTTAGAATATATCAAGATGACATCAATGAATAGAATAACAAACTTGTCTAGACAAGGATGCAACACACTATTCATCAAGCACATGAAAGTATCTAGAGCATTAGTCAAAACAAATAGAACTAAAACAAACTCATAATGCTCGTACTTGGTATGGAAAGTTGTCTTGTATATGCACTCTTCTTTAATGCATACCTGATGATGTCGAAACCTCAGATCAATATTTTAGAACACTGCTACTCTCTTCAACTAATTGAACAAGTCATCAATCCTCGATAATGGATACTTGTTCTTGATGGTCACCTTGTTCAATTGCCTGTAATGAAATCATAACTGGAGAGTACCATCCTTCTTCTTCAAAAAATATATTGGTGCACCCCAAGGCGATACACTTGGCCTAATGTATCCTTTGTCAAGCATTTCCTTCAACTGTAACTTCATCTCTACTAGCTCTGGTGCACTCATCCTGTAAGGTGCCTTCGATGCTGGTGCTACCCTTGGTAGCAACTCAATGGAAAATTCCACTTCTCTATGTTAGGTCCCTATACTACCAGTGTAATTCCTTATTGTTATTAGTGCAACCCCCTTACTATATTGTTGTGCCCATGTAGTTCCCATATTGTTATTATTGTGCCCCATAGAAGCCCACTATTGTTATTGTTGTGCCCTTACAATATTATTGTTATGTAGGCTCTGATTATATTGTGACCCCTTAGAATCCTATATATAGAAATGAGGTCTTGTCATTTGTATCATCCAATAATTGTTCATTTGTGTAATTTAAAGGAGGTTTACCCCTCAAAGAGGATAATTTTTAAATCCTTGATCTATTTCTTATTCTATTTTGTGAGTTGGTTGCATAACATTTGGTATCAGTATTGGGTCCCTATAATACTAGTGATTACCCCACTACTATTGTAGTTGTACCCCTTATTAATATTGTTGTGCCCCTATTGTCCCCATATTGTTATTACTGTGCCCCTATTGTCCCCATATTGTTATTACTGTGCCCCATAGAATCCCTCTATAGTTATTTTTGTGGCTTTATATTATTATTTTTAGGTTGGCTGGGTTATATTGTGACTCCTTAGACTCCTATATATAGAAAGGTGGTTTTATCATTTGAATTATCCAAGAATTGTTCATTTATGTAATGTAAAGGAGGTTTCCCCCTCGAAGAGGCTGAATTCTAAGGTGTTGATCTATCTTTTCTTGAGCTGGTTTCATAACATTTGGTATCAGCTTTGGATTCTAGGGTTTCGCTACTCCAAACAGGTCATCGCGGCATTTTCTCTATAACTTATTTTCTGAGATCTTTCAGAAGCTAAAAAAAACCCCATTTTAGAAGACATCACACTGAATCTCAGGTCCGAATTTCAGAGCTTTTCGCGCTATATTTTCGGAGATATGAACTGAGGAAGTTGGTCCTTTTGCAGAATCTTGAATTACATTCAAAACAGGTGACCTGGGGAAAATCCTCATAACTTTCTCTCTGAGCATCAGATTGAAATTTCATCAGAAGGTATAGAAAGAGGACGGACTGTAGTTTCTTGTATATATTTTCAAAGCCAAAGGTCAAAAAAGGGACACGTGGCACGTCGTACAAGTTCGCTCTACTGAATTAGTCTATAATCAGGTCACTGTGGGAGATTTGGCATAACTCTTCATTAGATAATCCAATTGGGGTCAGATTGGTGGCATTGGAAAGAGAACACAGAGGGCTACCGCAAGTCGCAATTTCATAAGTAGACGATCCGAAATTACAGAGATACATCAGAGGCAATATCGAGCTCCTACAAAGTGAAAAAAGGTGTGTATATTTTTTAAATGTTTTCTTAAGCTTAGTTTGAAAAAATATTTTGAAGGAATTCAAAGGGCATAGTGAAGCATTATCAGTAATTGATGCCTCGGAGAAAGAAAATGGAAACACCTAGTAGACAACCTGAAAGCTCTAGCATGACTCATGAAGAAGAGGAAGAAATGCAACATGATATATCAAAATTACGAGACCAAGTGCAACAAGTGTCACTTGCAAAAAAAGGAACAGAATCTAAGATGGATTGTTTAAAGAAAGGTGTAGAAACTAAGATGAATGACGTGGAAGCTAAGATGGATGATTTGAAGATAGATTTAAAGACAGACATGGAAGAATTGAATATAAATATGAATAAGTTGCTACAAGAAAGGGTCACTAAGGGTAAAAGGGTAGTAAAGGAAACTCATGATGAGAACAAAAGAAATGTTAATCACAATTCCATAGACTCTAATTTTGGATCGAAGACCCACCATATTCCAAAAATTGATATGAGGAAGTTTGATGGCAAGGATCCCGCAACATGGATATTACAGATGGAGCAATTTTTCGATCTCAATAATGTACAAAACACACAAAAGGTACGTATTGCAGCTTTATATTTGGAACCAAATCAGTTTGTATGGTATCAATGGCTTTGCTCTCGTAAACAAATTATCACTTGAGCAATTTTTACCAAAGAATTGACAGCACATTATGACAATACAAAAAGCAACAATTTTTTTAGCCAATTGATAAGTCTCAAACAAAAGGTTCAATAATGGAGCACATTGAGGAGTTTCAAAAATTGAACATAAGGGTAAACAATATTCTAGAGGAGCATAGGATTGATGTGTTCATAGGGACATTAAAAGATAATATCCAACATGATGTTCGCCTTTGGGAACCTGATTCATTAGAGAAGGCATTCAGGTTAGCAAGAAAAATGGAAAGCAAAATTATGGCAACCAGGAAGCATACCACTCACAACTATAAAGACGGAAGTGTTGTTTCCCCTAGTCTTCCACAACCTATAAGGTTGACACCACAACAATTGGAAGAAAAAAGAGCAAAAGGGCTTTGTTACAGTTGTGATAGCAAATACACTAAGGTCATAAGTGTGCTGAGAAGAAATTATTCTACATAGATTGTGAAGAGGAAGCAGAAAAGGAGCAAGAAAGGTCAAAAGAAGAGGATATACTCCAGGAACAAAGCCTAGATGAGAAGAAATGAATCCGACGATGTCTTGTAATGCATTGGCAGGAATTACCACTCCTCAAACTATCAAGATAGAAGGACAAATCAAGAAGAAAAAGGTAATAGTGTTGATTGATTCAGGAAGTACCCACAATTTTATTCATTCGAAGGTAGCAAAAGAATTGAATTTCTTCTTATATCCAGCACCAGAGTGTCATGTGATGGTTGCAAATGGAGGAACAATAAATTGCTCTAGAAAGTGCCATAATATCAAGCTATCCATGGGAGAATATGTATTGACTAGCCTAATGCTTTCTGTTCCAATGGGAGGTGCTGATGTTGTATTAGGAGTCCAATGGCTACAATCCTTGGGTACAATAGCTTTTAACTTTCAAGAATTTTTCATGAAATTTTCTGTGGAAGGAAAGGAAGTTGAATTAAGGGGTATTGCAGGGAAACCGGGAAATATAATCATCTCTAATGGGATGACAAAGCTTCTAAAAAAGGAACAAAAAGGTGTAATTGCACAATTATGTTCGCTAGATGTTTCCACATTGGAATCATCTATTTCTCCAGATCTCCAAAACGTCTT
>APFE030202706.1:0-21326 GCA_000404065.3 Pinus taeda
AGTAAACAAGACCCATCCATGAAGAAACGCAAACCCTGACAAGGAAAGGGAAGAGTATCAATTACTCAGCAAGTGAACGCCATTATTTTTCTAAAGGTAGAGCTCTTACCGTAGGTAGGAGCCGCTGAAGAATCCATGACTGTAAAGTCTCATTGCCGCGCCGAAATGCCAAACCTGCTCCATCATTCCAAAGGCAAACTCAGTTAGGGAATCGAGTTCTTAAATCGGCAAAATTTATTATCAGAAAAGAATAACAAAAGTATTAGAACAGGCACACTGTAAACCAGATCAAGTGGAACGTTGAATAAGCCGACTAGCATCAGAGATTTAATGGTACCAGGCTGCGTTCAGAGGCGAAGTTACCTGAGCAGCAGGCATGTGTTCGGACGCCGCGCGAACAGAACTCTCCGGAGCGACCTCTCGGCGAAATGAACAACTGAGAACCCTAGCCCGAGGCATGTGGAGTAAACCCGCGAGGAGCCACCGGTGGAAGGCGGGAATGAATCCTCTCCGTGAATTTCTATCAGCATCCCGAGGACTGAACCCCGTCTGAAGACATTCAATGCCAAACCTACCCTCGCGATCTGCGATTAGATCGATGGACGGCAATGTCAAGAAGGGCCACCTGGCTTTATCTCATGAAGTTGGTACGCGGTAATAGGATCCGCCGTATGGTCCAGTACCATATAACGTATGGTATTCAATTAAATCTACTGCTTGGTGAAACGTTAATGCAAATGTAAATTCGCCAGTCATTAATTGTGTAATGAACATATATTGTATGATTAACATGTTACCAAAATATGTGCTAAACATTAGTTCCGGACTAATTACACATACCATGTAAATAGAAAAGAATTTTTTTTTTTATCGTGGGGTGTTTTGTGTTATTTATTATAATCATTTAGGAGGGATATGACATATGGTATCAGAGCCCAGTTACAAAACTGAGGCCTCTAGGTAAGAATATATATATATACATATTTTTTTTTTTTTTTCTCTGAATTTTCCTTATCATTCGTTTCATGTTGATAAGTACAGGATTCAGAGTCCCAGAACTTACAGGATGAGGAGGACCGACAACACCACTCGACGACCTGTGGTACCTGGACTTGGAAATAATCCTGAACTATGGGTTCAACTTGGGGAGGAGGCCAGAACTACAAATCAAGCTATCCTAGAAACCGTACAGGAGCTGAAGAATGAAATGGCAAGGCTGCGGGAAGACAATGCTAGGCTAACAATGGAACAAGAGAGAATATTGAAAAGTTTATCTGAACGACAAAATCAAGTACCCGTTAATCCTAGTATGGAACAGCAGCGGATACCGGAGGAACAGAATCACCCTATGCCCCCTGAAGGCTCAGAGGAGCAGGAGGAGCATTCTGACAATGTAAATGAACAGCAAACTTCGAAGAGACAAAGGATGGAACTGCAAGGGGAATTTCGCAAAATTAAACCCCCGCATTTTGACGGAGAACAAGAGGAAGCAGCCGAAGCATGGTTGATTAATATGAACAAATATTTCCAGCTCTATGAATATGATCACAATCTTAAGGCCAAATTGGCTATTTTCCAACTGCAAGGAAAGGCCACCTTATGGTGGGAGGAAGTGAAGATAGTCAAAGGAGTTACTGAGCAGACCATCACTTGGGATAATTTTCAAAGGTATTTCAAGGAGAGATATCTAACAGAGCGGTTCTACGATGAGAAGGCAAGGGAATTCCATGATCTGCGTTTGGGACAGCAGACTATGGACGAGTTCATCACTCGTTTCACTTCTCTGCTTCGCTACGTTCCATATATAAGAGAAGAAAAGGCAAAAGTACAAAGATTTGTGAGCAGTTTACCACCCTACATGCGAGAAAGGATTGAATTTGACAATCCCAAATCAATGGACGAAGTAATTCGGAAGGCCAGAATTTGTTATCAACAAAGCAGACAAAAGGGAGAAGCAGCCGGCAAGAAATGGAGTGAAAGGAAGGGATTTAAGTCAATGGGAAACAACAAAGAAAATCACAACAGTGGAAGTAAAGGGAACAACAAAGGTCCACACAGCAGAATTCCAAACCGAACTGCATCCAAATTTAGGCCTAACAACGAAACTAAAGGCAACGGACAGCAGATACGCTTGGACAATGAAAGGGCCACCAGACCCCCGGTGCAATGCTGGGGTTGTGGGGGACCCCACTACATCAAAAACTATCCACAACGGAAAGGGACGGAACAACTATCCCAGATTCATGAAGCCTCAACAGTCGGTGAAGTGGGACGCAGTATACCGAGGATTAATGCAGCGTTGGAAGACCGTCAGGCGGAATACCAGCCAACGATGGTCGAGTTCGAAGGTAATATCTCAAACCTTACTGTATCTGTTTTAATTGACCCTGGGGCTACACTGAGTTATGTAAGCCCAAAAGTAGTAGAACGCTGTAAATTACAATCCACTAAGTTCAAAAATCCATGGCTGGTGCAACTAGCTACGGGGGCCAAAAGACGAGTGGGAGCTAAAATAAAAGACTATTCCTTTACCATAGCTGGACAGCCAGTAATGACAGACTTAAATGTGCTTCCCCTTGGCTCCTATGATATTCTCATTGGAATGGACTAGCTGGAAAAGCACTGGTCACTAGTGGACTATAAGACCAAGATTATCTATTTTAAAGACTCCCTGGGAAATAAAAAAGAGATGCAAGGAATTAAACGACCTGTACAAGTGCGACCGATAACAGCAAATCAACTTGTAAAATGTGTTCAGAAAGGATGCCAGATCTATGCTATTCAGGTGGGTTATGCAGATTCTAAAGATAAAACAACCATCCTAAATAATATCCCTGTAATCAAGAATTCACAGATGTGTTTCCGGAAGAAATTCCTGGGCTGCCCCCAAAAAGGAACATAGATTTCACCATTGAGTTGGTTCCCGGTGCAACACCAGTATCTCGTGCACCATATAGAATGAGCGTACCCGAATTGACAGAATTGAAAATGCAGCTGCAAGAGTTGTTGGACAAGAATTACATACGTCCTAGTGTGTCCCCGTGGGGAGCCCCAGTGCTATTTGTTAAGAAGAAAGATGGAACCTTCCAGATGTGCATTGACTACCGTCAATTAAATAAGTTAACCATTAAGAATAAGTATCCTCTGCCACGGATCGACGAACTATTCGACCAAGTGAAAGGCGCGACGGTATTTTCAAAAATTGATCTGCGTTCTGGTTATCATCAGATCCGAATTAAGGATGAAGACATCGCTAAAACAGCCTTTAGAACCAGATACGGTCATTATGAGTTCGTGGTATTGCCATTCAGACTTACCAATGCCCCAGCAACCTTCATGTGTTTAATGAACAGTATTTTTCACCAATATTTGGATAGATTTGTACTGATATTTATTGATGACATACTAATATATTCTCACACCTTGGAGGAACATCAAGAACATCTCAGAAAAGTGCTACAGACCCTCCGGGAGCATCAACTATATGCAAAATTTAGTAAGTGTGACTTCTTCAAAGAAGAAATCCAATACTTGGGTCATGTGATTACTAAGGAAGGAATCGCCATTGACCCAGAGAAAATAAAAGCCATAATGGACTGGCCTGTACCAAAGGATGTGGCAGATGTTCGATCCTTTATGGGTCTGGCTGGTTATTATAGAAGATTTGTAGAAGGGTTCTCGAGGGTTGCATTTCCCATTACCTCATTGCAGAAAAAAGGGAAAACATTTCATTGGACCCCAAACTGCCAAAAAAGTTTTGAACAATTGAAGCATCTACTCACCACGACCCCTATTTTAAGAATAGCTGATCCTAATAAAGATTACGTAGTATGTACAGACGCAAACAAAGAAGGAGTAGGTGGAGTGTTAATGCAAGAAGGTAGGGTAGTCACCTACGAGTCTCGAAAATTGAAGGAGCATGAACAGAAATATTCTGCTTATGATTTAGAATTGACCGCTGTCATCCACGCCTTGAAAATGTGGAGACACTATCTTGTGGGCAGGAAATTTTTGCTGCTCACTGATCATCATAGTTTGACCAATTATTTCAGTCAACCCACCTTAAACGCCCGACAAGCACGATGGGTGGACTTTCTGAGCGGCTTTGATTTTGAAATAAAACATTTACAAGGGAAGGAAAACCGAGTAGCAGATGCTTTAAGCCGGAAAGTACAACATTTGTATGAGGTCTCTGTTAGTGGGTGGAAGAGCCCCGTTTTGGAAATGGTTAAAGAAGCTTCAAGACAAGATGTTAATTATCAGCAGTTAAAACTGCAACTACAGCAACCTGCTAGCTTGACAAACCAATCAGATTATAAGTTGAATAATGATGGAATGATACACTTCAAACAAAGATTATATGTACCTGATCAAGGTAAAATTAAAAATCTGATTATGGATGAATTCCATGTCAGCCATTATGCAGGGCATCCAGGATATCAGAAAATGATTACTGCCATTCGAAAAGAGTATTTTTGGCCAGGAATGAAGAAGGACATTGCTGAGTATTTAGCACGATGCTTAGAATGTCAGTAGATTAAAGCAGAACACCAGCACCCAGCAGGACTGCTACAACCCTTACCGATTCCAGAATGGGAGTGGGAAATTATTTCCATGGACTTCATTACGGGGTTGCCTAAGACAAAAAAGGGCAATGATTCCATTATGGTAATAGTGGATAAACTAAGTAAAGCTGCACATTTTATACCAGTACAATCCACGTACAAAGCCCCACAAATTGCTCACATTTTTATGCAAAACATGTTTAAGCTTCATGGACTTCCGAAAACGATAATTTCTGATCGCGATGTGAAATTCACATCAACCTTCTGGAGAAGACTGTTCGCTGATTTAGGAACTCAACTAAATTTCAACACAGCATACCATCCCCAGACCGATGGACAAACTGAACGAGTTAACCAAGTGGTGGAAGATATGCTGCGGGCATTCGTGATGCAACAACCCATGTTGTGGGAAGAATATCTACATCTGGTAGAATTCGCATATAATAATGGATATCACACCTCTACACAGATGAGCCCCTTTAAGGTTATGTACGGTCGAAAATGCCGAACACCTTCTAATTGGGGAGGGCCCGAGGATAAACTGAACTTTGGACTTGAGATGCTTAAAGAAATGGAAGAAATGGTGAAAAAAGTGCGTGTGAATTTGAAGGCTGCTCAAGACAGACAGAAAAATTTCGCTGATCGGAAAAGAAGATTTAAGGAATACCAGGTCGGTGATCACGTGTATATCAGAATCCAAACTAAAAGGAGTACCTTACAATGGAGCGGGTGTGCCAAATTGGCACCCCGATACTGTGGACCCTTCCAGATCCTGGCAAGGATTGGCCCAGTGGCATATCAGCTTGCTTTGCCGAGCCACATCCGAGTCCACAATGTGTTCCATGTTTCAATACTCAAGAAATATGTCTATGATCCTAGGCATGTGATTCAATGGCAGGACATCCAGGTAGTAGCTATTGCTGTAGTAAACTGTTGAAATTGTTATTAGAAGGAAAAAGCTAATTTGGAATTGTGTAATGCAGGTCGAACCGGAAGGAGAGGTTCTGGTCGAACCTCTGAACATCCTCGACCAGAGAGAAGTGCAGCTGCAAAAACGAGCTATTACCCAAGTTAAAGTCCAGTGGCGACACTATGGACCCGAGGAAGCCACTTGGGAGGACGAAAAGTTGATGAGAAGAACTTATCCAGCGCTGTTCGTAGCTGAAAGACACTGGGACGGTGTCCAATCTCAGGGGGAGGAGATGTGATGACCGAATAATTATGTGAATAAATTCTCTGTTTTTTTTACCATTATAGGAAAAATGTAAAACAGAGATTATTACTTCTTTATCATGGTGAAAACATTATTAACTCCAAAACTAGAACTGAATTAAATTAATTACAAATGGTAATTTTGATGAGGAAGTTATTGTTACTTTTCTGCTGGATTGATTTTCTTTTAACACATGTATAAATATGTCAAGAAACAGTTGCCAAGAAGGGGGAGGCAAAACCCTAACTGTTTCCCTATCCTTCCATAAAATGATGGGAAAGGAAAGACCCGGGCTGTTAAGGAACAGGCGGGGAAAAAGAAAAGAGATAGCAGAAAGACAAAGAGAAAATGAAGTGCTAATGTCTGGTGATGACCAGATAGCACAGGCACGGAAAGTGCGTGACAGTTTGTTGAGGCAATGGCCTGGCAAATGAGCTTGGGGGGAGATTAGTCTGCATCGACTAATCTCGCGGTTGGGTGGAAAACAAGCAATCAGGAATAATCTCCACAGTGCAGGTACGTACTGTTATTGTAGTTTTAATTACAGGAAGAATTGACAAACTTGCAATAGAAGGTAACAGCAGTGGTTAATGGAACTCTATTACAGTAGAGCCAGTCTATTAAATAGGGAAAGGGTTACATTCAATAGAAGAAGAGCTTCTGCCTTAATGTGATAGAACTTAAGTTAGATATAACATTCTTGAATGAACAGGGTGCTGACTGTTAGATGTCCAGAAGACTTAGGCTTCCTATTTAATTTAAAACAGAAAGTCCAGACAAACAAAGGGACTAAAGTTATTAACTTGCTGAGCGGAAGACGTTGGGAAGTTTGGGTAGGCTAATGCCATACCTGGTCTTCCCTCACATGCAGACCGCTGGTTATGAGGGATACTGTAACTTGATTTGCAGGGTCTCTGAATCCAGTAAAGAATATGGACAATATAAAGCCAATATTGGGATACAGAGTTCGAGGTGAGACTGCTCCCTCGTATTATAATAACAATTAAACTCTTAAAAAAGAAAACAAACACAGTGAACACGACTACATGTTCCACTACCAAGAAAAGATGCTGTACATTATTCAATAGTGCCACGAACGAATGATCCTGAATCCATGGTATTCATAGGTATGACCTAACCCAGCTATCGGGACGGAACCGCCATAAAAGGGCCGACATTTCATGCAGAACTTGAAAGAAACATATATATTCAAACCGAATAATGAAATTCCTCAGGGTTACATATCAGGAACTACCAAGTAACAGGAGGTAATTACATACGCGAACATAAAACTAGAAAGATGTCGAACAGTTCTTTAATGGAAAACACATTTCCATACTAACTCAGAAATACCCTAGTCTAAGAATGGAAGTATTCCTGTGCGAAGAGTACAGTCGGCATATGGCCGTTTGTGGGAAACAACAAGCATATATATGTTGCAATTAATCAGATATAAACCATAGAAGTATCAAGATAAATAACATCGCTGAGATGAGAACTCTTGTTCGAAAATTAGAGCAACAGTAAACATTGAGAATGGACATACAGAAAAATAATTCATATGCGCACTGTATGAAGAAAATAATTCATATGCGAACTGTATGAAGGAAATAATTCATATGCGAGCCGTATGAAGGAAAATAATTCACATGCGAACTGTATAAAAGAAACCCATATACGTTCAGAGGCAAGTTCCTCTCGGCGTAGTGCAAACTCCACATATATACATGAATATTTGAAAGAAAACTCAGTTATTGACATTTAACTGTACAGGAGGGCCGAGCCGAATCCCATGGATTCGCGGCAGACAAATAAACCTATACAAAACAAGGGCGCGTCCAGCGCTCAGAGATCTATTAAATGTAAGTAATTCCTAAACTAAACAGAAACCCTAGGGTACAAACCCATTACTGAAAGCCTGTAATAATATAACAGCGAAGGTCTTAATAACGACTGTGGCAGGCGTCATAGCCGAAAGTAAACAAGACCCATCCATGAAGAAACGCAAACCCTGACAAGGAAAGGGAAGAGTATCAATTACTCAACAAGTGAACGCCATTATTTTTCTAAAGGTAGAGCTCTTACCGTAGGTAGGAGCCGCTGAAGAATCCATGACTGTAAAGTCTCATTGCCGCGCCGAAATGCCAAACCTGCTCCATCATTCCAAAGGCAAACTCAGTTAGGGAATCGAGTTCTTAAATCGGCAAAATTTATTATCAGAAAAGAATAACAAAAGTATTAGAACAGGCACACTGTAAACCAGATCAAGCGGAACGTTGAATAAGCCGACTAGCATCAGAGATTTAATGGTACCAGGCTGCGTTCAGAGGCAAAGTTACCTGAGCAGCAGGCATGTGTTCGGACGCCGCGCGAACAGAACTCTCCGGAGCGACCTCTCGGCGAAATGAACAACTGAGAACCCTAGCCCGAGGCATGTGGAGTAAACCCGCGAGGAGCCACCGGTGGAAGGCGGGAATGAATCCTCTCCGTGAATTTCTATCAGCATCCCGAGGACTGAACCCCGTCTGAAGACATTCAATGCCAAACCTACCCTCGCGATCTGCGATTAGATCGATGGACGGCAATGTCAAGAAGGGCCACCTGGCTTTATCTCATGAAGTTGGTACGCGGTAATAGGATCCGCCGTATGGTCCAGTACCATATAACGTATGGTATTCAATTAAATCTACTGCTTGGTGAAACGTTAATGCAAATGTAAATTCGCCAGTCATTAATTGTGTAATGAACATATATTGTATGATTAACATGTTACCAAAATATGTGCTAAACATTAGTTCCGGACTAATTACACATACCATGTAAATAGAAAAGAATTTTTTTTTTTATCGTGGGGTGTTTTGTGTTATTTATTATAATCATTTAGGAGGGATATGACATATGGTATGTAAACATAAACAACTCTAATTTACTATTTAATTTAATTTAAATTATAATATTAAACTTATATTATTTTTTAATTTTAACTTTAAAAAATTAGTATCTCTTATTATTTTATATTTATTTTATTTTTTAACGAATCAAAATATTAATACAACATTACTACACTATATTAAAAATTACATCTCAACAAAAAAATTACATCGAACCGCAACACGTTCAAAATATCATAAACAATAATAAAAAAATAACAGCAATAAAGGTAACCTTTTATATTAAAAATAAAACTCAGAAACTATAAATCTATAAAAAAAAACAAAGAAACAACAAAATATAGAGTTTTCATGTCAGGGAACAAAGTGATGCAACAAAGGTTAACATCAATAAACATAACCTTTTATATTAAAAATACAACTCACACAAAATATATATATATATCAAAAACTCAAAATACAGTTTTCGTGTTAGGAACAAAGTGATGTAACATTAAAGGATTATGGAAGAACTTGAGAAAAGGAGGAAAAGTGGAAGTATTATTATTAGTCTGTGCCTGGGACTCTCAGCGATTGATTGTGCGTTGACGGTGTATTAATCTCTTGTTTGACCAAAAAATATTGTTGTACATCACAACTTTAACCAAAGTTTTCATATTACAAAACAATATAAAATTTATTATGTAATTTTTGATTGGACAACAAAGTTGGGGTCTTATTGCGCGTTTCGCAGCTTTCAAGACATTATGTTCGGGGTAAAAATAAGATATCCAAAGTTTTCAGAGATGAAAATTTTTTGTTATCCAAAGTTTTCAGAGATGAACATTTTATCAAAAGCACCACTTCATTTTATATCCAAAGTTCGGGTAGCAGTGATTTTTACGTGCCTTCATTTTATCCAAAGTTCATTTGATCCAAAGTTGTTCTTGGTCCGATGTGCCTGTTCTTCGTGTCCTACATGCAGTGTACTGCATGCTGGAAGTGCCAGATGTTTGAAGTATGCAGAGGCATCCAAGAAATGCTTTCTTTGGAGGAGACGAGCAGAGGAGTAGAGCAGACGAGTAGAGGAGCAGAGCAGAGAGTGTCGACCAGCTAGTTTGAGGAGAAGAGTGCATCTTCCATCGTTCACCATATGTTCTCCATGGTTTTTCACACAACATTTTTCATGGACACTTTCGATAAGGCTCGAAGGAGAAACGGTCAAGGTACGGCACCCTACCTCTGCTCAAGGGAAAAACACTGTTTCAGGCGTATGCAAAAGCAAATTATATGAGAAGTTTCAGAGATGTGTTCAGAGATAAGCTCAGAAAAGTCATAGTGGTATGTCGATCCAAATCTCTTTTCAATTAATTGAAACATTTATTTCCATTTCAAGTTGTCCATTGAACTGAAAAGATGTTGTTTGTTTCCTTTCCAAGACTGTAACTTTGGCATAGACACAGGAAATTCAAGTTGGAATGGGACCTTGTGGGTAGCTGAGGTATCCCTCATACCCTGAAAGCAACGACAAGGTAAATCAATTTTCTTTTTCCTGGACAACGAGAACTTAAAAGTTGTGATACAAATAGGTGAATCCAATATATTTCTCTGTGTGACCACCCTAAATTTACTGTAACCACCTAAATTTTTGGAATCTATTTGTCCAGTACATGAAGGTTTCCTGAAAATCCTGTGCAGAAACTGTTGGGATTGGAATTTGATCGATACCCCTATGCGGTGTATTTGTCCTGTTTTTTCAATAATCATTGCACCACTGCAAAATTTGGAAAAAATAAAAATATTAATAAAAACTAAAATAAGAAATATAATAAATAAGAAAACTTGTAAACATGTGGAGGCAGTGCATGCAACTACAGCTGCCTCAAACTTTTTCTTAGCTGCTTGTTTGCATTACATGCTACATGTAGTTTTTGTTGCTTGGTTGGTTTCACCATGACGATGTTTCTACCTGCAAATAGAATTGATTTTCCTGTGCACCTCCATTGTTTTTTTTCATGGATTTTTCTTTCCCGGTCAAATCTATTGTGCCTGACGTAGTCAAAGATTTCTTCAGCTGCCAGGAATGAATTAGGGTTCACCCTGCATGAATATGTCCATGGCCATTTACTCAATTCTGTCTTTGCTCTCGAAAAATGAGAGGGTTTTGAAAATCATTATTATTGTATAGAATAAGAATAAAATCATTATTATTGCATAGAATTAGAATAGGAATGCACTCGCTCATGGCCAAAAAAAATATACCGTTGATAGCATAATATATACACTGCGAATTACAGAAAAATCTCATGAAATTTAACCAAGCCAAAATTTAAAATCTTAGGGAAAATTAAATGCATGTCATTAAAACGTAATCTCAGAGAAAACAAAATGTAGATTTATGAAGTTAAAAACATGGAATTGAAAACTACCTATGGAGAGAAACAAAGACTTGATAATGGAAAAGAAAACACCTTTGGCTCTAGCATTCGTACTGGACATTGTTAGGGCAACAAGCGCTTCACTCATGGTCAATCCTTCACTCATGTTCAATCGGTCAATCCTTAGGAAAGCACTAAAATGGTATTCCCAGCCATTTGAAAAAAAAATTGCTAATTCGATGCCCCAACCATGTCTTCACAAGGCCTCATACAGAGGAAATAAATGACAAACAACCAAATGACCTCATTCTTCAAGGTGTTGAATGCAGTAAAAAATATGAAGGCCTGAGTTATAACTGTGATGGCAAGTCCAAGGAATTCCCACACCCCCATCCACACAAAGCTAAGAACGACCCACAACATAGTAGAGATAAGAAAGCATAACAATTTCCAGGCCAAAGGGATTAACTCAATCCGTTTAGAGACCAATGTCAGGCAATGAGAATGATAGATATGGATGCATAGGCTTTGTTCCTTGCCACTCAGATAGCAACGCAACAGTGGAATTGTAAATTAAAAAGTTTAATGAAAAATAATAAATTAAATTAAAAATAACCTAATAAAACCATAAAAGTTATAGATTAAGTATTAGAGGGCTTGCATGTAGGCCAGGTGGATTCTTTGACAACCCCCTGTTTTTATTCGGATAGCAACGCAACAATGGATTTGTAAATTAAAATGTTTAATGAAAAATAATAAATTAAATTAAAAATAACCTAATAAAAATATAAAAATATAAAATTTCTAGATTGAGTATTAGAGGGCTTGCATGTAGGCCAGGTGGATTCTTTGGAAATCCCATGTTTATATTCATGGTTGATTGATGTCTCCCGACTGAGAGGTGTATAATGAGTAGCTAAGTCGACTAAGTGTCCGCTCAATTAGTCGACGAATACTATGCAATAGCCGATGGATGCCAGTGGAAAAGAGTCGATGTAGCTGCTGCTTCTTGTCGGAAAATTTTAAAATGTCATGTGGTATCTTTATAAAGGACATATATAAATGCTCGTGCAAATAATTTGGGAACTGCTTATACAAAATATTTTACTTGAGAAATGTTGACAGGAAGGCATTGGTGGAGCTTGAGATGGATCATAACAGGGAGAACAAAAATGGAAAAGAAGACTTTAATTTGGGTATGTGTCCTTGTGGTCTATTTCTCCTAATTTCTAGTTATAGAGAATGGAAACCATTATGAGATGGTAATGTTATTTCGTCTTCTCTTTTCAAGGGACTGATCTTGCTTTTCTTCAAGCAATCCAACTATCCCCAAAAGATAGTCATGATTATGTTGGTGTGTGTATGTACAGTAGCAATTAGTAGATTTTCATCTTTGTACCATTGTCTTGATTTTTTGTTCAATGTGTGTTTATTACCAGTGATGCTTTATATTATGAGATGCAGACTATTGATATCTATATAATTGGGATCCTTGTCTGTTAAAGTAACTCCGGGGAATACTCCCAAAATATTAGAGGTTGCAGGCATTTTCATATAACTAGCACCAGGCGGAAGTCGATTATAGTGCATAATATTTTATTTCCAGGGAAGCAAATTTAACATCTATAATTGTATGAGATATAACCATTTTACAGTTATAACCACTCAACACAACTTTTGCCTCGTAGATCAAGTAGAAATTTAAGAGCTCTGCCACTTAATACAACTTTTGCCTAGAAGATAAAGTAGAAATTTAAGAGTTCTACCAAGAACCTTCTGTGTTAGGATTCCATGATTACCTAAAGGGAGTTGTTTGTTATGTTATGTTACTCTGCGTATCAGCAGGAACCTGTGGATATTGTCCGGAGGAAAATATGGAGCTAACACGCATTTTTTTGAACATCTTTTTCGCTTGATTTTGCAAGCAGTGCATGCAGGTGCGTACTTTATTCGTGCAGTGGAATCATACTTTATTTGTGCAGTGGAATCAGTGGCGTAGCTCATCTTTGGAAAATGGAAATCAGTTGTATGAGCACCTGTTCTCATCATTTTTTTCTATTATCATGAGCGTTATATTACGGGATAATCCATTTAGACTTGTGTAAGAACAGCAAAGTTTATTATAATTATTGAAATGTATAATTTTATAGATTTTAATTTTATATATATATATTTTCTCAAATCAAAAAGTAGGTGAATATTGTATTGATCTTCAAACGAGTAGTCTAATGCTGCTGGTTCTAAGTAAGTATCATAGCTTGCTTATTTCTTGCCATTTCTGAATACTATATTCTCTGTAATAGTTGAATCTTTTGTTTTTATTGATAGCTGTTTATATATGATTTATTACAGCCTTGAAGGACATTGCATCTAGGATCCAACATGAATAACATAGCATTCTCCTTCACAGCCATATAGTATAGTCACTACGTAATCCTTAAATAAGTATCAATCCCCTATGCTGGTTTCTTTACTACTCATGCCCATGCCCATTCCAAGATTCTTGGAAGGAATTATAGCCCTCCATGAATAGATACTGAACAGTAGTCTGAAAATATGAACAACAAGCTATAGAATTTGCAGTAACCAATCAAAGGACTCGGTTGCAAATTTCCCATCCCAGTCTAACCGGCTCAGTTTAGATAATGTAAGAATACATCGTTCTGAAATAGAGAATACAACAACAATATCCATTGTTGTATCCTCTTCTCCCTCCCTTGCCCCGTTCGTAGTTTGATGGTAGGTAATATGTCCCAAAGACAGAAATAGTCTTTCCTTGCCCAAACAACAAGATTTGCTTTGTTCAAGATGCAAAATCATGAAAGATCCAATTTTTGGCAATTCTGGATTCTCATTTTATCTTAAAGAGTTAAAGATACTCATCTTTAAGAATTTCTTGTATTCTATTGTTGAATCATTTTCTAAAGTTTTTGCTGTTTCTTTGCAGTCATGGAAGCAGAAGGGGAAGCAAAAAATTATCGGTGAGCTTATCTTGTTTCTCTTTTATCATTGATATACACTATCTAACTTTCTTTTCTAGTTTCCAGGAAATTTTATCGGATCTTAGAGCAAAAGCTTGTATTTAGAACGAACTAAGTTTTCTCGGATTATTTAAACTGATTTTCATGATTTTTTTATGAATTCGGACTGATAAACATAGTATGATTTCACATTTGTTTCAGAGTCATGATTCCTCCAAAAATTCAACACCACGTAAGAGCACAAGCAGGATCATCTCTCCACAGCCTTTTTGGCTACTAATAGAGGTAGAAACATAATTATGATAATATCCTTTTCTTTACCCTTTCAACTCATTTAAATAATGCACTTATTCAGAGTACTAACATAGATAGAAACATAATTATGATAATAGCCTTTTCTTTACCCTTTCAATTAATTTAAATAATGCGCTTACGGGTTTTTATGACCATATGTCCAGCACTGTACCTGTACCTATAACTAGACATGGTTATACAATTATTGCTAGAGTCATTGGGCAGTAAAATGTTTCACAATAAACCAATGTCTATGTATACCTTGAGAAACGTAACATCTTCTGTTTTGTAGAAAAGAGGCCAAGTGAAAGAGCAACAATTTATGAGAAAGATACAACAACAAATGGAGGAGGAGGTAAAGCCATCCAAAGTCTCTTAGAATTATATTATAAAGTGCATTTGGTTCCAAGCCCTAATCTGAATTTTTGTAACAAATTACACACTGAATTTGCAACGCCATGCAGACAGCAAGATCTTTCACGGAAGGTAGCAAGTTTGTTCACGAAGGCAGGTTCAAACTTTGTTGTTCTGTTTAGTTTAGCGAAACAGAAAGCTAGGCACTTTGTTTTCTTTATTCAAGACTCCTTTTGGACATAACTACATTGATCTACGAAAACCTTTTTCTGGCACAAGCTACAGAATAGGTGATGGGCACTTGGTTCAAACCAAAGCGTTTGTATTGTGTTGTTGTGGCACACCCCGGCATGGACTACCGCCACGGCAGTGGCTCCCTTGTTTATTAAAAAACTTAAATTCTTTTAAATTTATTTAACAAACTATTTGCAAATTGTATAAGAAACCTTAAAGAAAATAACATATTTTTAAAATGGAAAACTAATGCCGTATAAGTTTTATATTTCTTTGGAATAAAAATTCTAAAAATAAATAACATATTTTTAAAATAGAAAAGTTATGCCGTATAAGTTTTCATAATCTATGAGTAAAAATACTAATTAATTAGAAATGCAACTCTATTTTTTTGATATAGGTTTTTTTATGCGTTGATAAATATATATATATTATATTATAAATATATATATATTATAATATAAATACAATTGGTACAACAGATCAGGAATAACCATAAACGCAAGCAAAAAATTCAAAAATCATAACAAATTTAAAAAATGAAAATATTCCGTGTAAGTTTCATAACTCTCTGAATAAAAATAATAAGTTATTAGAAATGTAAACTTAATTTTTTTGATATAGGTTTTTTTTATCCGTTTTCATATATATATATATATATATAATATATATATATAATATATAATTGGTACAAATAGATCATGAATAACACATAAACGTAAGAAAACCACACATATTTTGATGTAACACTTTTTCCTCATTTGTTCACAGATATTTTCTAAAGCTAATGTGGAATTGTCAGAAAATTTTTCTGATAAGGTTAAGGTGATTATAAGAAAAAATATAGATAGCATTAAGGTAATTATAGATATAATACCTAAAACATTTTTTCCTTTAAATTAAAATTTCTAAATATAATTCTGAGGCTTAAATATTCTTAAAGAAAATAATAAATAAATATTTAAATATTTAAATTCTAATAATAAAATATTTTTTGAAAAAAATGAAAAATTAAAATAATTGAAAATAAAATTATAAATTAAAATAAATAATAAATAAAATTAAATTGTAGTTTTCACGTATGCTTTACTCAAATCTTATCTGTTTAATATATTTATTGGATAAGTTTCAATAGATTCAAGGAGAAACCTACCTTTTACATCTTTATATGATTTTTTTTGTAATGTATCTTCGCCTTTTTAAATATGCAGAGTAGTGCTCCTACATGTATTTAATATTTTTTTTCATATATTTTTCAATTTTTTATCCTGATTTTAAATTCAAAAATATATATAATAATTATTTAATTATATACAATTGCCAATTTAATAACGATTAAAAAAACCCAAAATACAATTTACAAATAATTTTATTTTTATCTTAAAATTATTTATTTGAAAACAATCATCCCTCAAACTTACGTTAATTTTTATATTATTATATTTTTATTTTAATAATAAATAATATAAAAATTGATTTGCTGCAATTACTTTTTGAGTGAGTTGCTATTATAAGTTTTACATGGCATCGGTTATTATTTTTTTCCTTTTCTTTATATTTATAAGATTTTAAGTTTGAAGTTCATTAATTAATATTTTCCGCTCAGTTATAAATATCATTTACTTTCTGAGTGTTTTGTTATTATTAGTTTACTTGGCATCGCATATTATTGTTTTTTATATTTATAATTTTATAATGTAGAGTTAATTAATTAATATTTTCCTTTTAGTTAGAAATATCCTTGCTTTGTAATATAGTATTTTGGAAGTCTAATTTAATTCATGTGTCTCGGGGTGTTTTTTCAACTTTATAGTTTTTGGTTATTTTTTTTTAGGTGTTTCAATTCTTTGTTCAGAATTCGTCTCAAGAATATTAATTAGTATAGATTTATTATAAGTTTAGGTGTATAAAGTGATTATATTAAATTTAAAAATGTAAAATTAAATATTTTTAAATTTAAAATAAAAATTTACCATCAATCTCAACACTTAAATTTGGAGTACTTTATTAATATTATTATAAATTCACAAATAAAATATTTTTATTTTATAAATACATAATATATAATATATAATATTAAAAATAATATTATATATAGGCTTTTACTTATAACTCTTAATTTCATCATGCGTAGAGATCCCATAAAAGACTACGGCCTTCCAAAGATCCATAAGGAGGGGGTTCCCTTGAGACTTATTGTCAATACCATAGGTGGTCCTACTTACCTCCTTGCCAAATTCCTCGCCTTGAAGCTTAGAGCCTTGGTTGGCCACACGAAGTCTTTCCTCAAGGACTCTGTGTCGTTTGTTGATGATCTTAAGAGAATTAAGTTTGACCCCAAGGGAATTCTGGTGGGTTTCGACGTGGTCTCCCTTTACACTTGTATTCCCATCAATGAGGCCATGGAGGTTATCAACAAGCTCACTGACCTGGATATCGCTCGGTTAGTTGAGTTGTGCCTTACTTCCACCTTTTTCAGCTTCGAAGGAGAGTTCTATGAGAAAAACTATGGGGTTGCCATGGGCTCCCCCCTATCCCCTGTTGTCGCTAATTTTTTTATGGAGGATTTTGAGTCCAAAGCTTTGGCCTCCGTTCGTCCCTTACCGAAGCTATGGAAGAGATTTGTAGATGACACAGGTATCGTTTGGTCTCATGGTCATGATGAGTTAGATCTTTTCTTTCATCATCTCAATAATCAATCCTCTGCCATTAAATTCACTATGGAAAAGGAAGTCAATGGTTGTCTTCCATTCCTTGTTGTTCTCATCTCTAAGAATAATGATGGTTCCTTTTCCCACCACGTATTTCGGAAAAAGACTCATACTGATCAATATCTCCATGCTAGCTCCCATCATTTCCCTGCTCAGAAGTTGGGCGTTCTCAACACGCTTGCTACCCGTGCATTAAGAATCTCCGATGAAAAGAGCTTGGAAAAGGAGAAGGCTCATCTCCTAGATTTCTTTGTTAAAAATGGTTACAGTAGGCACTTGGTCAAAAAGCCTTCCTCAAGGCCCAAAAGGAAACTTCAGTCCAAAAAGATCCTAAAGACTGGGTCCTGGGGGTGCACCTCCCTTACATCCAAGGGACCACTGATAGGATTGTCGGGATTCTTAAGAAGCACAATGTTCCCTCGACCTTTAGACCTCTTAATACCATTCGTAGCTCCCTGTGATCTGTTAAAGATCCTATCAACCCTAAAGACATGAAAGGTGTCTATGTCATTCCGTGTTCCTGTGGGACACCATACATTGGTGAGACTGGTCGTTCCATTAATCAAATGATTAGTGAGCACTCAACAGACTTAAAGCATGGTAGAGCCAAGTCCTCTGCCCTTGCAAATCATGCCGAGAAGACTAGACATCATGTTTGTATCGAAGAAGCTAGTGTTATTGTGAAAGTTGCGCAGTTTCACCATCGAAAATTTAGGGAAGCCCTTGAAATCGAGAAAAGGCCTAATAATCTCAATAGGGATGACGACTGGAACATTAGTAGTTGCAGGATCCTAGCCCTTTCTTCCTAGCCTTTCATCCCATTCATCATTTTTCCTTTCCTTCGCCTTTTGGTTTCTTAAGATTTCTTTTTGCCTTCGTTATCTTTTATCTTCCCTCGATCAGGTTTTTATTATTTTTAATTAATCTTTAATAAAATATCATTATAATCGGTAAAAAAATAAAAATAAAAAATAAATAAATAATAATAATAATAATCCCCGGATGCGGGTGTCATCGAAATGGACAAGGCAGTGCCACATGACGAGCATGGGCTGCCACGTGAAAACGCAAGGGCCTTTAATGCCTCAAGCCGTCGAAACACTGGAACGGGAGAGGCATCAGGGCATCCTTAATGGAGCTGCTGGAGGCGATGGCAAGCCTGCGATGCGCATTCAATGCAGGTCACTTCAACAGAGATGGTAATGAGCTTAAGTATGAGGATTGGCTGGAGATGGGAGCACAATGCGTGGAGAAGAATTCATGGTATGCTAAGTGTCTACGCCGCGAGCTGGTGGTTGAGAGTTGGGGTGAGGTCCGCTTCATACTTGCGTTTCTTGGCCTGTGTCTACACTCTTTTGAGCACGGTTCAATCCCAATTTGGGAACATCAAGCTGTGGGAAAGGTTCGCAAATTCTATCGGCCCTCCTCCGCTTGTGAACAAAACGAGGAACGGGGGGTTATCATGGTGCGTGAAAGAATGCCTTGCAGGAGAGGCCCAGGGCGTGGAGAATCCTCCCGTCCCCCTGCAGCGGACATTCATCACCATTGTTGCTGCTGCTACTGTTATCGAAGAAGGGGAGCTACCCCAATTCCGGCCTGTCAAGTTATGGAAGTTGGCAGCTCTAGTGAGGGGGAGCCCATGTTCCCAGCATTTGGCTCAGTTATCTTCACACTGGGTAGCTCCAGGGATAATGCAGGAATTAATGCACATATCTCTGTGCTTTTCACCAAAATTCCAGAGGAGAATGAAGAGGGGTCGTCACTGGTTCTTGCGGAGGATAGCACAACAAGCGGCAAAGGGAAGCTCCCATAGGGGGAACCATCAAATGCAGTGGATAGCTCAGAGAGTGGCAAGGGAAAGCACCCAATGGGAGAGACGTCAACTGCTACGGGCACTTCGGGAAGAGAGCATCCTCAGCCACCCTCCCAACTTCGAGGTCCCGAGCAGCCAACCCCTGCGCAGAATCCCATGGCTATGTGGGAAGGCGTTCCAGAGGGACAAGGATGGAGCAGAATTGTGGAAGAAGAGCCAGAGGATTAGCTCCCAGAGGTGCTCTTGTGCTTTTCCTTCCTTCTCTCAGGTTGGGTCCTCTCAGGTCGGGTTCAGGGTTCTGGTCAATTTCAATTTTCTGTTCTATATTGTGGTCTGTGTTCTTCATGTGGCTAAGTCCTGCTCGCGGCTACCGCAGTCGCAGTGGGCGCGGAGTCTTCTGTTTGGCACCTGGTTTATGGCGCTGCCTATCTTTTGTCTGTTCATGGTTATGCTTTCAGTTTATACAGTATGTTTGGGTCACAAGTCTTTTTGGAAAAGCCCTTGCGTGGGTTGTTACGGTGCTACTCTGGAAACTCTCAGTGTCCTGCTTTCTGATCTTTTTGCAAAAATCGCCCTGCGAGGCAAATGTATGAGTCGGTTAATGCCACCCATGGAGCCACAGATGGCCCTGGGCAGCCAACTTCCTTGGATGTAAAGTTTTTCTGTACATATTAATATAATAGTAGTTAGTAATTGCCGAGAAAAAAAAAAAAAGTTTACAATAATTTTTAAATTTTTCTTTTATTCTGCTTTTTCTATTTCTTTTTTTAGTTATCTTTGGTGTAGCTACATCCATGGTAATATCTGTGCAAATATTCCTAATTAATAAAGCCTAACTCCAAAAGCATCGAGGAAGATTGACCCCGTGACCTCCCATTAGAAAGGTGCTTTTAAGAACGGGAACCTGAGCAATTGAGCTCAGAGTTTTATCTATCTATCTATTTATATACATGCAAGTTTTTTAGTTAGTTAAACTTAATACCGAATTTTATTTTCAAAATTTTAATTATTGAATTTTTGTTGAAGCTTAAATCCTCAAACAAGAACACAGACCATCTTCTTCATCATCAATTTAATTAATATTTATAAATTTTTTAATCTTGTCAATATGATATGTATCATAGGATAGGTGTTATTATGCCCTCTAGCAATTTAGCAACCATTTAAAAATTTATTTGTAACCCCATTAACTTTATTTTAATATCTTAGCCAAAATAATATAATTATATATTTTATTAATTATTTTTTAAATTTATATAAGGTATGCAAATATTACCCCTTTGTTTTAATAAATTTATTTATTAAATTATATTTATTAAATTTATTTATTTTTGTTGGTGAAAATTTTCAATTAATTCTTCAAAATATTACATTGGATAAACATGGAGGCCATTTTTCTCCTCGCCTCACTCCGATCAGATTTGTTGGCTAGGAGAGAAATGCACAAACTAAGAATAAAGTACCAAGCTTTACATAGTAACAAAAAGTAAGAAGTCTAAATAGCCTAGAAAACATAGAGAATGAGAAAGCAACTAACAATTCCTAGATCATGAGGGAAATTAGGTGTATGGCCAACACGAGAAGCAACATTAGGTCTAGGATCCCAATGGGCATGAAATTACAGATGAGCTAGGTGGACCTCCATCTCATCTAGGAGGTCACTGGTGCACCTTTGAATCCTTCACATGAATGTTAGGCAGACAAGAATATCCCACTAGTTTTTCTGCAAGTCGTTCAAAAATGCAATGACTTCATTATGGTCATCATGTCTCTAATATTTCATATCCTCCAAAATGATAATTATGTTATGCATATGCAAATCTATGGATTCCATGGATGGTGGAGTCTACACAACCTAGCAATGGGATCTCGTCTTGGGCCAATTACCCCATAGCCCCTTCATCATCTACTAC
>APFE030202718.1:0-23622 GCA_000404065.3 Pinus taeda
TTGCTACTAAAATCTATGCAAAACCTAGTTGAGACAACCTTGATCTAGAGGAAATACTAGTCCAAAATGGTGATATGCACTACCCAACAAATTATTGTTGTTGCTGCTAGAATGGAATTGAATATTCTAATTTCAATAAGGCATGGAAGTAATATTCCTAATGGAAATATCAAGTAATAACACCCATAAATTTCTTACATGAAACAAAAAATCAAAACACCACAAAATGTCAACACATTAACAATTTACTCCCAAAGAAGCTGAACCATTTTACTATATATCATGGTAGGAGTAAAATAGGAAAGAACGAGTGCACCTCGGCTTGTTAAAGGGAAGTTAGACAAATCCCATGTGATAAAACAAGGTGCCCGGATGATGGTAAGTGAATTCTCCTCTATGCTTTATGCTTCCCTTGAAATATGCACTGTTGTCCAAAAATAACCACCTACTTGAGCCCTCTAGACTGCTTAGAAAATTCTAACAAATTAATCTTGGCCTCTCCTCAACAAACCCAGAAAAACCCAAAAAGGGTTTGTCCTAGTTTTGACTCTCCAAAATTGACCCCAAAATGCTTGACCCTCCTCTACTGTTGGAAAATTTCACCTATGATAGTTGAGGTATTTCCTACTCCTCAAAGGCTAAGAACTTTCCAAAAAATCCCCTCCAATCAAATCCCAAACAATTCCAACTCCTCAGTCCCACTAACTGAGCCTCCCCACATATAGCTCCACAACCACCTACATAGTCTTGGGGAAAAAGATGCAGGCCCAGCCACACCAAATTGTTCTGCTGATTAAAGCATCTATGCTCCTAGAAATTTCCTCCTGGCAAATATTTGTGTGACAAAATAACTGATCAACAAAAAATCTTTTCTCTCCAGCACAATATCTCTCCAATCCCTCCATAACTCTCTTTTCTGCGTCCCGCTAGTGCCAGAAATTCATGCTACTGCATGGTATCCTCCCAGCTACCAAAGAAGAGTATAATTTTCCTCCCTAGTGTAGCACTCATGGTCAACCAGAGAAGAGGAATGAGATTTCCCCTTGGAAACCTCTGGTGATAAACAACACCTATGACTGATCTAAACGCCTTGAGCAACAATGTGTAAATGGAAAATTAAAAATAGTACTCCTTGCTACCTTCAAACCCCCTATTTATTATTGTTTCCCACCTTCCCTTGTGGGTCCCTTAGCCAATTATTTCTACCTCCTTCCCGCACAATCAAATTTTCCTCCAAGGGGTGTGTATTCCTTGAGGGGTGCATTGGGATCACGATTTCCATTACACCAAAACCCATAGGTGTTAGTAAATGGACTCATCACCAGAGTTAACGGATCCTCGAGAGGTAGTTAGTCCATGTCACGAAAAACACGAGGAGTGCTGGATTATCCAATGCCCAACAATCTCCCCCCTAGCGCGAGTTGGGTGTGATTTGAACTCGAGACCTTTGGCTCTGATACCACTTGTTTGGATCAAGATTGCCATTACACCAAAATCCGCAGGTGTTAGTAAATGGATGCATCACCAGAGTTAACGGATCCTCGAGAGGTGGTTAGTCCATGTCATGAAACACACATGGAGTGCTGGATTATCCAATGCCCAATAGGGTGGCCCCCACATTCCTCTAAGGATGGATTTTTTTATTTCCCCTAAGTCCCATGTATCAAAAATGTCTCCAATTCCCATATTAAAAAATTGTGCTAGGCTTAGCACATTGTTTGCTTGATGGGCCCTAACCCAGGTTCAGCATTAAGTAGCCAAGAAAATACCTACACTATTGGCCCTTTCGGCATCAATTCGTGGAGCACGCACTGAAGTCACACCCAAAGCAATATGGGGGGATGTAGGAACCAAGTTTTCACACCCTGAGATGCTTGTGATGTCGGTTATTTGCCCTAACCTTCCTTTCCGTAGATCAATAAGCCCTTTAGGGCTTATCCAAGTACTTTTCGTATTCGTCCTTGAAGCCTCCACAAAATTCTCCAATCATCCTGCACATGCCCTAAATAGATAGATCAGGCACTTACATGTCCCTATAATCACTCTTACTCCTATATCTACCTAGATTCACTTAAGTATTGGTTACTTTAACATGCATTTATGGTTATCTTCACATAAACATATATCTCTACTTGCGGTCATATAAAACAGAGAAACATATAGATTCACACATAAGAGTAGCATTAAGGCATAAACCCAGTAGTCAACATAACATAATCACATGCAATGAATAGAATTAAAATAGACAGGTAATTTCAGAATACTCCTCTTTATTATTGATTCAAATATCCAGTACAGACTCTGACTACCCTGCACACACAGTTTCAAGGGTCCAGGCACTCAGCTATGGACTTCTACCCTAGGTCTCTACGCACTCAGCTGTAGAGCCTTTTCCTACGCTAAGAATATTCACTCTTAGCTCTCATAGATGCATTCATAGAATATAATAAGACTTGACTATGAACTAAACTATCTTAGACTCCTCTAAGACCTCCTTTTTATATAATCCCATGGTCCGCAGACCATGGGTAGATCTCTAAAGCCGACATGCTTTTACACAAAAGAAGGGCAGAAACCCTTTATTGACTTTTGATATCTTCATGCTCCGTGACCACAGAATGCAAAGACTTTACACAAAAATTGGGCTTTTATCCCCAAAAATTGGGCTTTTAACCCCAAAAGTGACCCTAGGGGACCCGTTCCCAACAGACTCCCAAAAAATCTGGTGACTCACCCTCAAGTCACTTTGTTGGTGTGGAGATCTTGCCACAAAGACCTCCCAGCTCCACCTGCATGACTATAACTTCGGTTGTACACTCTATTGCGGCCTACTTCATCTGTTCAACCAGTTTCTCCATCGTTGACCCTACGACATTTGCCTATATCTTCTACTGTGTTCCCTATAGACTAGCTAGTTTTCCTTCAATGGTGGTTGTTAGTGCATAATAGTGCATAAGCTTCATCAAGCCAAGGCTCTATTCTAGCCTTGAGGATGCTCTCTTTGCACTGCGCTGCATCCACCTGCTCCTTTAGTACCTTTTCCTCCGACTGCTTTGCTAGCCTCTATGTAAGGGCGACGGTGCATGCCATTGCCTTGACTTCATCATATCTCAGCTAGATCCCCCAGGCCTTCGTTTCCAAACTTTGTAAGGTGGGATCCTCCTGGCAGTGCGCTCTGCCCTGGCTTTGTCCTCAGCCTCCTTCTTCCTCTTTTCTGCTAGTTGTTCCATCTTTCGCTTGGCCTCTTCTTTCATTCACTGTGCTGCGGACTTGCTAGACCCAGCTGTCAAATCCGAAGTGGTGTGCCAATATACTGACCAGCGGTCAAGGACCACTATGATTGCGTCATCTGTGGCCAAGTATTGAAGGTCATACCACTTTTGTTCAAGATCCTTCCACGGGCACATGGAGACCTGGTGGAAGTCTGCCTAGAACTCCACATACTCTTCCAACTTGTCAGAAATTGTCGGAGACAACTGCGGTTTGTTGTTGATGGCCATGTGGATATTCATTTCCATCAAGATCCAAAATACCTTGTTGTCCTTGACCCTATGGGGGTCCTTCGTAGCCCAGAGTGAAGCAAACTTCACCGTTTCCGGTAGGTCGTCTACGACCAGAGGGAATTGACTATCCTCTGGTAACTCCCATGTGACCAACACTATTAATAGCAACAACCATGCATAGTGAAATTTCTTGCTTTGATCCTGCACCTCTCTGTAGTTAGCAAGAAACTCGCTACAAAGGTAGTGCACCCAGTTGAACTATATGCCCTCTGCAAACTAGGTTGTTAAAGACACTACTAGCCACAAGCTCCCATCATGCACCAAGAACAGCAACTGATTGATCACTATCATGGTTATAGGCATGCAATTGTAATGCGATACCCACAACATGTTCAATAGACCAGCCTTATCCACCCCTTTTACCCACTTTCTTAGCTCCAGCATGGTCACACCAGAGTCTTTGTAGAATACGTGGTGCATGAGCTGATCCATGGCTAAGTGGGGAAAGTGCTCTTTATTAGCCAAATCCCAATCCTCTAATTTTAATAGGGGGATGTGCCCCAAGTGCGGCTCTTCAAAGGCAATTTTGTCTAGTAGCAAGGGTGTATGTAGAACGACCTTGTTTTGATCAATGTCCTTGGAACCTTTGTCTTGCCTCTGTGTGGAGGAATGTATTTAGGCAACTTAGAGATAAGGTTGGACCCCTCAACGTCAACATCCTCTACCCTCATGTCAATGTCTTCTTTATCCATAGGGATCTCCTCAACATCCTCTTTAGGTTCAAGGTCAATTATCTTTCCCTTCTCCTGCATGGTGGGCTTTTCCTTCTCCGGGTGCCTTTTGGGTGATGCGCGCACTGGCTGTGGCACTTTCTGCTTATATTTCTTTGATTTTTGGTGTAGGCCTCGGCCTGGGCATCCTCGGTGATTTAGGCGCTTCTACCAGTACTTCGATGCTCTCAACCTCCGGCACAACTTCCTCAACTACCATTGCTACTTCTAGGGCAGTTCCCTCAGCTGCCATTGCTTCTCTTGCACTCACGGTTTCTGTGGGCGCTGACATAATACTGGACAATAACTCATGTGTCTCTTCTAGCAACCTCTCAAACACTAAAATCGCTATCAAAGCTTCAAAGCTCTCATGGCGTGCTTGAGAGCTCAACACCTCAATTCTCAAAATGCCAAGTGTTTTTCGCTGGGTAGTCACCTGTAATTTATAGGAATTTTCAAATTCAAATCCGACCATTCCCCCCAAAATTCGTTCATAAATTCTAGATCGGTGGCATATTTCCACAAATCTTGCCCTTAAATTCAAACTTAAATGCCACCACCCCACTCCATTTAGCCATTTTGCCACTGTTAAGTCATGAACAATGACTATAATAGTAGCTTTTTGGCTACCCTATGCGGTTCATTCTTGGATAGTGCAATTGCCTGCATCTTTCTGCTGACACTGTGACATTCACTCATTCTGCATAGTTCCCAATCGCGTAGCTCCCCAACCTAGGCAGTGTAGTTTATAGTCCCATGCCTCCTTTCGGCTACCTAGAACACTAAAACTATGCTTCCACCATGTATTCATCTAGCCATATCGTCGATGTATGGCTTCAATCAGCTGCCATTCACCTACCCTAGTAATGGTTCCCCATTCAACTTTACCAGCTAAACTGCTCCACCATCGATAATCTTCTTAATGACATAGGGCCCCAACCAATGCATCCAAATTTTTTTGAGAAATTTATCAAACTTGTTGTCATATAATAGAACTAAATCATTTACCTTGAAGTTGCGCGGTTTAATGTGCTGATCGTGCCATGCCTTTTCACACTCCTTTTGAACCTATTGATGGAATCCAACTAGAAATCTATCTTCTTCAAGCTCTATTTGCTATGCGAGCCTCTCCTCCACGGCTCCATGATCTGAAATTCCTGTGAATGTCATTATGCGTAGACTAGGTACAATGTACTCCATTGGAATCACAGCTTCCATGCCATAAACCAGTCTGACCGGCGTTTGTCTAGTCAATTTCTTGCAATTCGTTCTAGAAGCCCATAGCACCATGGGCACGCGAACATCCCAAACATTTCTTTGAGCATTGCAAACCTTCGTGAGTGTGCCCTCCAATATTTTATTAAATGCTTCCACTATCCCATTAGCCACTGAACCTTGTCAGCACGTACTCAAAGATGAATTTGGTTGTTTTCATACTTGTACAATCCTTCACAAGTTGTGCCTCCACCCATATGGTTAAGAACTCAGTCGCGGTGATGATGTACTGCAAAGCCATCTATATACATCTTAAAATGTCCGCCCAACAAATAATGCATGAACATCTGGAGCATGTACACCATATCTAGTCCTTCGCACTGTGTCATGGAATAAGTTTTCTCAGCTTTGGATAACTTCCTACTTGCAAATGTTATAGGGGGATCCAGGTCACCTTCACGGACCTGTGTCAACACTACTCCCAATGTGATACATGATGCATCCACATGCACACAAAATTCCTTCTTCCAATCCAGGAAGACTAGGATCGGCGTGGTGACCATTTTCTCCTTTAGCACATCTAAGCCCTTCTGGAATTTTTCATTCCAATATAATGTAACAACCTTCTTTAACAGTTTTTCCATCGGCGTGGTGATCTGGGCATAGATCTTGATGAATTTCCTATAGTATCCCGTATGCCCCAACGTTGTGCGTAGTTGTTGCGCACTCCATGGTGCCTCCAAATTCATTATGACTGCGATCTTTGCAAGGTCTACCATCAAGGATTATTTGCATACCACATGGCCCAATAAGATCCCAAAAGGGAACAAAGCAAACATTTCTTCAGATTGAGCGTGATCTGTTACCTTTGGCATGTATCTAGCATCAAGCGCAGATTTGCTGCATGGTGCTTCACCTCTCTGAACATTGTCCAATTGTCAAAGTATACTTCCAAAAATTTATTAATGAAATCCTTGAATGTTGCAATGAATACGCACGAAAATATCATCAGCACGTTCTTTAGCCCACAGGCATCACCATATGCTGAAAGCATCCCAATTCAGTCGCAAAGGTCATCTTACTTCTATCCTCTGGTGCGATCTTGATCTGATGGTACCCAGAGAACCCATCAGTGAATGAATATGCTTCCTGACTGCCTACATTATCCAGGACCTCATCAGTGAATGAGGTTGGGAAGGGATCATGCATGCAAGCATCATTCAACTTTCTAAGATCTACAAATATCCTTATTTCTTCCTTCTGCTTTTTTTCCTTAACCACTATTGGGCTTACCCAATCAGATTCTTCCACTGGTTCAATAATACCTGCTGCAAGCATCTTGTCTAACCCTAAGCGGAACCTTTCTTTATTCTTTGGATTGAGGTGGTAAGGTATTTTCTTCATAGGTTTCATGTCTAGTTTTAGGGTGATCTTCATGACACCCAAGTCCCCTATTATCCCTTTCAGATCTAAGAACTTTGTGGGAAACAGATCCTGATATTCGCAGAGTAGTTCGGCGACCTTATCTATTGTCATATCATCCCAGTAGTACCCAATATTTGCAAACTTTGGCTCTGCCTCTGTGCCAATATTCACCTGCCTAGTCTTGAGTGGCTCAGTTATGTCTAGGTTCTCTAGGTGTGGTCCTTCAACTTCGTGGTGTCCTTCAGTGTCTGGAATATTAATCTTCCTTGGGTCTTCATCTTCTTCTTCCACTATGACATTGTAGCACTGCAGTGTGTGGCTCAGTTGGGTGGTCCAATTAGGTTGAATCAAATCTAGAGGATCATGCGGTATCTTGAAAATTGTTGTCTTAACCTCGTGCAACACTTCATCGATAAATTCAAATCCATCCTCAAAACTAAACGTCATAAAAAATTCTTGGCACAAAACATCCCATTCCTTGGTGCCATGGCGGAGTTTTGTCGCCAAGTACCAATTTATTGGTATAACATCCAAGCTATGACAAAATAGATTGACCCATTCGGGTTAAGGCTTTGCACCATACACTTGACTCCATTTGGCCAAATGGTCACGCGGATCATTTCTCCCATCATATTTTTTGTTAATTGCACCTTTGGATGACCATAATGTACCCTCATCATCCTCCTATATTCACATCAATCATCAAAACTATCTTTGGGTATACCCCACCAGATTACGGGGGTAGCACACAGTGCCCAACGACCAATCTAATGCCTAGAAGTGATGCTTCTCTAGTACTTCCCTTTCAAATACATCCAAAAAGTGATCAAAATCAGTTAACCCATCATACTGAGGCAAATTTCTTACCTTTGATGATACACAAAGCAACGAATTGGTCATCATATTATAGTGCAGCGTAGATACTTCATGCAGTTGATTCTACAATGCTCCAGTTCTTCACCTAAATTTAATGATCAGGTCTCTCATGGTCCCATGAAATATGTTTATCTTCTGTCAGATTCACCCAATCTTGATCTCACACCAATATCATGTAAATCTTGTCCAAATCGTCATCACTTTCATAATCACAAACCGGTTCTATATAGCACGGTCCTTTTGTAGGATCCAATGGCACCACTACGCAGAGCAATTTCTTCTCAAATATCATCTTTCACTTCTTCAGGTTGATTACCCCATTCATGTCAATGGTCCAATTGATCCCAAGGAGCATGGGGTAGGTATTTCTATTATCCACAATCTTTATTACTTCAAAATACTCTAGTGTTCTCGCGTCTTCGATATCAACTCTTACCCCCTGCAACTTCCCCATTGGGATGATTTTTTGCTGATTCACCATCCTTAACTGAGTCAGAGACCATTGTAGTGCAGGTCTCCCCATCCTTTCCCATGTTTTTTCGGCAAAGCATTCACATCTGACCCTAGGTCCAAGATAACTTGGTCCATTTCATATTCTCCTATATGCACAGTGAGTCTCATCTCACGTCCAGTCCTTACCTTATGCTTACCAAGATTTCTGACTATGCACGGTTCATTAGTAGCATTTTCCTTGCCAACGCATTGATTAATCAGTTCCTACAGTCCCTTCATAGCCTTACTATCATGGAGGAGTTTCATGCAAGTCTCCAAGAGTGTAGTAATCATGGATGGCTCCATTTCTTCAACCGGTTTCTCCTGACTTGCTGAGGTAGAGGCCTCAGCGAAGCTTTTCTCTGCTTCCATAAATGTTTCTTTTGCATGTTCTAGATCAAAACTGGTCTCCTTTTCTGGTGCTTTGCGAATCCACTAGCCTTCTTCGAGTTTCTTCCTCTTATCCTCACCAGTCGTCACTCCACTCCGTAAAACAATATTTACCTTGGGGTCTTCCTCGCGAGGCTCAACCCTCATCATCTGCAAGTTCTGAGTCAGTTATTGAGGCTGCACGACATTGTCACTTTCTTAGCTAACAATATAGCAATCAAATTCGGGAAGTCTCGTTCATAGTTTCCTAGTCCTCCACAATTGTAACAAATAATATTCCCTTGACCTCTACCAGGTCCTCCTCCACCTCAGCCTCAGTCGTGCCCTTGATACTCACCTCGCACTCCTCCAATGCCTTGGTCTGGAGGTCGCGTTTTTGCCGGCACCATATATGCAGGTGTCATGTCCATCATTAATTCAGAACTTTGGCAATTGTGCTCATCATGACCCACAGATTGACAAAAGTTGCAGAAGAGCTGTTGCAGTGTCTGTACGAATTTATGCAGCAAATGGAAATTATTTGTCGCATGTTTCTGAGCAACCTGGCAGATAACACACCCTAGCACGGGCCTTGTACTTGGCCCTGCTGCAACTTTTGGCCTTAGAGGCATTGGTCACCCTGATGCAACATAATTTGTGAAAACAGGACAGTGATGTTTGTCATGCCACTGGCTTTCACACTTTAGGCACCAGACTTCTTCACTTGCCTCTGGCCAAGTTGTTCTATATTTCTTTAGACTTTTCATTTCGAGGCAAAGGTTCTACAACTGTGTGTGAATTTGCTGAACCCCTAGATTAGCATCCTACATTGGTGTCTCATACCATCTCATCGTGATTTCCAAAGATTTTGCCTAGGTCCTGATCTTCTGTTATGATAGCATAACCCTTAGGTGAGGCAGGAGCAAGTCCACAAACCATTCATGGTGCTACCCATCAGTTAGATTCATGTTGGTTTCATGGATCATACACTTTAGCTTTTGATCCAAATCCCAAGGCATCTCTCCAGCCATCTCATCATGATCTCCTTGAATCCCACAATTGATTTTGCCTCAGACTTAGGTCTACTAAATTCATTATTCAGCGCAGTCTGGATATCGGCCAATGCGGACATCAGATTATTAGTCAAGTTCTTAATGTACCACATTAGCGTGTGGTCTTGCAAAGCACTAACCAATGTTTCTTTCTTCATTTGATCATCCATGATACCCTGAGCTTCCCATACATCCTTTGCGATGAATCAAAACTTGTCTGGATCTTCATTTCCTACGCCCTTGAACATAGGTAGCTTTACGGAGTTCACCATGTCGAACACTGGTGGAGGTGGTGGCAGTGTGGGTGAGGGGGTAAGCGATGGAAGTGAGGATGGAGGCAGTGTGGATGGATGAGGTGAGGTTGGAGGCATTGTAGGTATTCGCAAGAACCCTTCTCTTATCAAACGAATGGTGCCCAACGGAGAAGCTTGTGCTGCTCCCTCATCGTCACTTAGAGCAGGCTCAATCAACAAGATATATTCGGGACCTTTTCTTCCTCCATCCCTGAAAGTCCTTCCACTTTTCATAGCCCCAAACATCAAGGTAACTGCATAACCCATTTTTCACACAAGAGGATCTTAATCCAAGTATTTAATGATTTCAAATACTTACCTCGCAAACCCTTGAAGAAGTGGTGCTCTACTTCATTGTAGGTGACCAAAGTATCGACCATGAACTCTATCACAAACCCCGTTATGATATGGTCGAGTCAATGATCGACAGCACACGCGATATTATCTCTAGAGGCTTCGAATTTCTATACTAACTTCGGGGTCCAGAAAATTAGACCATCAAACCTCCACCTCCCTTGGTCATCTATCAACTTCGAGATCCACTCATATAATTAAACCAAGAAGGAACAGAAGAATATTTCGTGTATCTCTGTATACAGATATATGTCCAACCATTGTTCTTTCATCTTTTGCGGATTCCTATTTTCTTACATTGCAAATACATCGATCTTTCTATCCAACCAGTCTTCAATCTCTTTCTTAGTTGGATTCCAATTATGTGACATCGCACATCTCTTTATGCAGATCCCAGTCCCGACAATAGAACCATTTGTTGGCTTGATGGGCCTTGACCTAGGTTCAACATTAAGAAACCAAGCAAGTCCCTACATTACGGGCCCTTTCGACATCAATCCATGGAGCGCACACTGAAGTCTCGCCTGAACCAAGTTTCTGCACCCTGAGATGGTTGTGATGTCAATTATTTTCCCTAACCTTCCTTCATGCAGATAGATAAGCTCTTTAGGGCTTACCCAAGTACTTTTCTTATTCATCCTTGAAGCCTCCACGAAAGTCTCTGATCATCCTGAGAGGGCCCTAAATAGATGGATTAGGCACTTACACGCCCCTATAATTACTATTACTTCTATATCTACTCAAATTCACTTAAGTATTGGTTATTTTAATATGCATTTATGGTTATCTTCGCATAAACATATATCTCTACTTGTGGTCATATAAAACAAAGAAACATATAGATTCACACGTTAGAGTAGCATTAAAACATAAACCTAGTAGTTAACATAGCATGCTCGCATGCAATGAATAGAAGTAAAATATACAGGTAATTTTAGAATACTCCTCCTTATTATTGATTCAAATATCCAGTACAAACTATGACTACCCTGTGCACATAGATGTAGGGGTCCGCACACTCAGCTGCAGAATTCTGCCCTAGGCCTCTGTGCACTCAACTACAGAGCCCTTTCCTATGCTAAGAATCTTCACTCTTAGCTCTCACAGACCCATTCATAGAACATAACAAGACTGAACTAGGAACTGAACTATCTTAGACTCCTTTAAGACCTTCCTTTTATACAATCCCATGGTCCACGCACCATGGGCAGATCTCTAAAGTCGACATGATTTTACACAAAAGAGGGGCGGTAACCCTTTATTGACTCTTGACATCTTCATGCTTCACAACCACAAAATGCAGAGACTTTACACAAAACTTGGGCTTTTAGCCCAAAATCTTGCACTTTTAACGCCAAAATTGACCCCAGGGGACCTGTTCCCAACACACTTCCTTAATAAACTTCGTTAATCCTATTAAATGAAAAATAAAAATTAGGGATATTACAATCCTCCCTGCCAAAAATTTCTTGTCCTCAAGCAATGCTTGAACAAGCATCCTTTGTAGTTGTTGATCCCCCACTGTCACTGCAAAATGTGCTAGCGTCAAAAATATGCCACAGAATCATCCTTGACCTCTGCATTTTCCTGACATGAAGGAATCTCTCTATACGAGGATCCCAAGCCATCTTGTCCAACATGAAGCTCCCCTTGCTCCACTCATTATACTTCTAGGTATAAGTACCAAAATCCCTCTACATAACATGAATGAATAAGGGATCATGATAATGTGGCACTATGTCAAACTCCTTGTGAAGTTTCCCTACCAAGTAGTCCATCCCATGCACTCCAAGAGTAAACTCTCAAAGATACCACCCAATCCATGTAGAGATAGCATTTCATTCGCATGATCTTCTCTTGATATCATCCTATTGACCAACCTGTCATGTTATTTGTTGTAGTGTTTTCTTCTCAAAGATGTCCGAAAAGAACCCACTTAATATTGTGGATGACAAACAATATCAACAATATAAATGGATTTTAAACATTGTAGATCTGTTGCAACTGGTAGAAACAAAACCTGCCAAAGTCTAGATCCATACCACAATCATAGTTAAACAATAAAAAGAAATAATAATAACTCCAATCATCCAATGGAAAATAGATATACAAAGAATAGTTTTATTGTAACACCTGTGAAGGGAACAAATAAATGTTCACCATTTTGAACGGGCACACTTGCAGGTCTCGAAGTTGAAGACAAATCTTGCTTTTTTAAAGAGATGCAGAGACTCCTTAGTTATCCCAGTCTTCGCCCAAATCACCTGGACCTTGAAGTCCAAATTAGTTGTTAGGTAGCCGTTAGAGTTGGGTAGCCGTTAGAGTCTCTGCTCAGTCTATTTAACATGCTAGGCCAGATTTGTGTCTTCAACTCGTCCTGACGATGAACCACACTAGTTGGTTCAAAACGCGTCGACAAAGATTTGTCCTATGTGATTTACGCCGAAGCTCTTCTTATAAATAAATGTTACCAATCCCCCTCTATAGGATGGGTTCTTTTCTATCCTCAAACATCTTCAAATTGTGTAGAGTCTCTCTCCTCTATAATGTGTAAACCCAACAAAAATATCATGTGTGACAATGAAAATAATCAGAGTTACAATAGTGAGTGCAACAATGAAAATAATCAAAAGTGAATATTGAATGGAAAACACTTCTATTTATAACAAAATATTGAGTTATCCTCAAATAATGGACAATAATTAAATATTATTGATCCCATTCTTGGAATAACCAATTGGAATATTTTATTATATTTGGTTAGGATGGAAAAATATTTAAACTTTTATTTATAAATAATAAATAACTAAATGATTTATTTATCATCTCAAGGAATTATTTAAGGAATAATAAATAAATAAGGATTCATTTAATTATTCCTAAGGGATTTAGTGAAATTTAACAAACAATAATAATTAACTAGTGATTAATTAATTATTCTTAGAGAAAAATAAGACAATTAATGATTTATCTGTTTACTTTTCATGATTGGGTCAAATATGACAAGGAATAATAATTGAACAATGGTTAATTAATTACTCCTAGAAGAAATCAAATAAATAATGATTTATTTAATTATTCTTCATGGGTTTAACTATAAATTACTTAACAAAGGTGGTTTATTAAGTAATTTATCATAATGAAAGCAATTTTAATATGGTAAAATTGGCTTTACATGGTGTACTTCGATCCATATAATAAATTAGGCTAGATGATCAATTTTTTGGTGATAGCACTATTGAAGTCCCCCACTCCATTAATAACTCGCTAAAGCCCAATGGAAGATTTGCATGATCTCCTCCTATAGTAGCTAGCTCATCCCTAAAGGTTGTTGAACTATGAAGTTCTTTGATGCCTAGGTTCCTTGCTAGTCGCAGAGGGGTGCCACCATGCTGACACTATGCTACTTTGACTATGACATACTCCCCATCATGCATAGACTGTATTCTTCTCTCTTGGGACCTGATGGAAAAAAGTATATGAATGCCAAGCTCATCCTACTGGGGCATCTCCATGATGCCAATGTGTACTCCTCCACTAGCCTTCTCGACCCTGAGAAACCACAGGATAAATCTGCCTCGCCATATAGTGGATTTCTCAATTATGCCCCATGTGTCAAACCCAAGGTTTACTGGATCACCCTCTACCATGACCCTGCTCATCACAAAGTGGAGCGATCCAATTGCCAACTGGATCCCTGGATCCCTCAACCATATTGGGAGCTCATAAATCCCATTCCTCATGGGATTCCACTATGTAGCATTGCTGCCTGTTAGAACCCATTAGGCCATCATCTATGACCCCTATATGTATCCCATAGGTGGGACCCAAGTATCATGAATGTGTGCCATGCATGCCAACCTTCCCTACTCCTGCCAGACCATACAGTGAAATCTATTGTCGCAACTCCTGATGATACACCTGGACACTACTCAAATTCTAGGTACCCTCCTGCAGAGGAAGTCTACTATCCACTGTCTCTCAGGATCCTGTAACACCTTGGATTGTCTTGCTAGAAGTGCATCATATAGTTCCCTTGAAATTGACTACCCATGTGTGAGCCAAGGAGTGGAACCTATGTTACCTCAAAAATAAACCATGTCATCCCTAAGCCTGTATCCATCAACTTGTGCATCCACCAAACGTCTCAACTAGAGAGTCTCCTCCCCACCCATAACATGTGGTGCCTCATCCAACTACCTAGGGTGGGCCTCCCATGTCCCACCACCTAAATAGAGCATCAAGGGGTAGCAACCAAACACCCTGCAACTGTAAGAAACATTGGAGTGTGATAGGTGGGTAGGTCCCCAACAATATGATCAAAAGTATACAGGGGTATTGAAGAGTAACCCTATGTATGCCCCTCTCTTTGCCTTAGATTTGTTGATAATGCAATTGAAGACCTATCTCCACTGAACATGGTATCCTCAGGAGCTCAACCGCGTCCTCATTGATCTCGGGTGAGTTTCACCTGTTGGTACACCTAATGTCCCTATCCAAAAGTCTCATTGGATGCAATGATCCAAGGGCCTGTTGTGCCACACCATATACCACTACATAGAACCAAGTACCACCACACTCCTCGGCATGCCACCATATTATATATTTGAGGCCTCTCGGACCTATATTTTGTGTGGTGATATCTTTCAAATTCAACACATTATCCTTTTTTGAATCGACATTTCATACCAACCTCTATGGTTCATCATCAAGATTAGATGAGTGAATAAGTCAGAATTTAATGAGATTAATTAATAGAGGAATAAGTGGCCTCCACATTCCACTAAGTCCCATGTATCAAAAATGTCTCCAATGCCTAAATTACAAAATTGTGCTAGGCTTAACACTTGATCAATAAATTCCATTAATCCTATTGAATGAAAATTCAAAATTGGGAATATTACACTAGATCACCCTGAAACTGAAGCCAAAAACTCTAATCATACTCAAAAATACCCAGAAAGGGTTTGGCACAACTCCAAGCCAAAATTGAACCCACAAAGTGATGCAAATTTACCATCTAGTTGGCAATACACCATTCTATAAGAATAAGGATTTCAGTCTCGAATATCACTCGGAATGTTTTTAAAAATAGTTGGAGACACCTCTTAATATACCCACAAAAACCTAGAAAGGGTTTGGGCTGAGTCCACCGACCCCCGGTGACCCCCAACAAGTGTGAATTGTGTAATTTGGCGAGGAAACACAACCATTGTTTTGATACTACTGAATTATGCTCAAATATACCAAGGGAAGTTTCTCCCAACTCCAGCTAAATTCTCCACTGAGAAATACCTACTATCTCCAACCCCTATGTTGACTCCACTTCTCTAAACCCTTGCGCAATACCTAGTCAAAAGCTTTGGTGCCCTTGCCAAAAGATAGAAAAATCAACCCACATAATAACCTCTAATCCGGATCAACAAATCATTATCCAAACATCGACCTAACAATAATAGAATTCCTTGGAAAATCTCAGAGCCTCTAACCCACACTTCCTCCCACATTGTGCTCCACAAAATACCTCTATGCCCAAGAAAAACTTACTACTGAATAAACTCTTGCAATGATGTCCAATGGAAGCTTTGAATTGAGGTCCTCAAATTGCCTCACTAGGGAGACACTCGAAGTTATCTAAATTGAGGGTGGAATTTTTCTTGGAATTCTTGGTGCTAAACAACACTTTGTACCTTCTGCTAAACAACTCCGAGATAAGATGAAATATGAAGTGTAATAGACAAAAGGTATTCCACAAAATGAGTCTATCCTCCTTTTATAATTTCTCATCATGCCTCTAGACTCATTTTTTAATTTATTTTATTAGTGGCGGGCATTTTCCACTAAGTTAATTTTTCGACCATTTAATAAAATAATAGTTTGCTGCAATGCTCCAATAAAATAATTCTAGCCACCTTTCTCAAATAACATTTTCCCCTTTCTAATTAATATTACTTAAATAGGGAAAAATTCCTTAGTTACTCCCATGCTCACAAAATTTGGGATATTACGGTCCTCCCTGCCAAGGTTACTTGGGAGCGGGAGAGGAAGCGGGAGTGGGGAACAACATTTTCAAAAGCTCCTAGTTTGGGAGCGAATTTTTATATAATATATATTTTTGTATATTTTATGCATATATGTCAACAAAATCATGTAGAATAATGAATTAGATATAAAAAAAAAAAACATAAAAACATGGATTGAATCATATAACATCAATCATCTAGAAGTTATAATCTTCATCAACCACATTCACAAGTTAGTAACATACAACATATTGAGTCTCGTGATTCATCAACCTTAACTTTCTAAGTTTTGAAAATTAAATATATAACATATAAAATCCTTGATCACTAAAGTTTTAACCTGCACTTGTAACTATTAGCATTACCAAGTAAAGAATTGATAACAAAGAATATCTAACATGAAATGAAATGTTTCAACTTTCAACTTTCAAGAAGCATCATACTCATAATTTGTTACCAATGAGTTATAAATTCCAAATTCAAACTTCAAACTTAAATTGTCATCTATTGTTTACAAAAAATACCATAATAAATATGAAAGGGTCAATAGTTATAGAAAGTACTAGAAGCTAAAGAAGACAAGTAAATCTATTATCTACTGTTTGACCCTCTTGCCATGAGAAATTTCTAATTTCTTGTCTCGTACTTGATTGGGAGTCTCATCCTGCATAGTCGAATGACCTTGGTGCTCTTGATTAAATAGAAGTTACATAGCCTAGTACTTGAGGTGCTCTTGATTATTGGGAGTCACCCGGCATAGAGGACTTGGTGCTCTTAATTAATTACAAGTTACATACCCTAGTACATGGCAGAATCCAATGTAAACATTGTAATCCCCCCAATCTTGAAATCGTGAAAAAATAATAATTCTATTGGATTTTGAGTGAGATCTAAAATTCTACTTTCTCCATATGAATTCCAATGAGGTTGAAACCACTCTAAAACATCTTGATTTATTCCATGGTAATGTTAAAAATTTAAGAAAAAGGATGAAAATGAATGATAAAGGAGAATGCCACTTTTACTTTAAGAATTTAACATTACCATGAACTACATATCAATACTAGGGCCATAGGCTTGAACATTAGGTTGACCCAATCAAAACTTTTTGTTTCACATCCCTCTATCACTCCCGAATTAGCAAGAATCAAAAAAAAAATTAGGGAATGCACTCCTGAAATTCGCTCCCACACGGAGTGAATTTCGGGTGTTTGCTCCAAGGGTCACTCTCGATGAGATCCCACCTGGGCCATGCTCCGAGAGTGGGTTCTAGAGGGAGGGATTCTCCCACATAACACTTCTACCTGCCAAAAAATTATTTTCCTCAAGAAATGCTTGAACAAGCACTCCCTCTCTCCACTAACCCAAACTATCACTACAAACAATACCGGGGTCCCAAATGTGTTGTTGAGTCACCCTAAATCTGTGCACCATATTTTCACAAATGAATCCTTTGATACTAGGGTCCCATGATAATCTCAAAAAGATGCCACCATGTTGATGCTATGTGACTCTAATTACATATGACCACCTATCGTGCACATACCATATCCTTCTTTCCTAGAACCCGATGGTGAAATACTGATAAATGCCAAATACATCATGCCCAAGCATCTCCATGATGCCAAAGCCTACCCATCCAAAGCTAACCCTGAACTTGTGCAGTAACAAGGAAATCCTACCTCGCCAAATGATGAAGGCCTCTGTGAACCCCCATGTATCAACCCAAGAGGGAACTATATCATTCCATGTTATGACTCTACTCATCATGAGATAGAGTGATCAAACCATCTGATTCCTAGATCCCATAGCCAAAACTAATGTGGCATAGCTCTGACATATGTTGGAATCCATTTGTGCTTCGTCTCTATTCCCTACATGCAATCAATATATAGGCTTCATATATCATGAACTAATCTGATGCATGCTAAACTACCCTGTTCCTGCCATTGCATAGTATTGATGAATGTTGGAAACCAGGTGTGCCAAATATATACCCCCTTAATGCAGCCAATAGATGGGTATATGATACTCGAAATAAACTCAGTGTATTTGGATTCATCCTTCTCCTTCCAACCATCACCACTAAATCTTCCATCTACCCTCTCGATAATGTGCCAATACAATGCCTCGATCCCAGACACCCATTGGAAAATTTCCTTAGCCATACATGTTATCCTTCGCTCATGCAGAATCCCAACATGCCTTGTGTAAAGAGTGGCACATGTCTCCCCCATGAACAACTCCCGAGGTGTAAGCTCAGTGATGAATAGTATGTCACACCTGCAGAATATGACCTCATCCCCCAGCTTGTCAATGTCAACTCGCACACCAGAAGCCCTGCTCCTCGACTAGAGAATATGTATCATGCCCGAGAGGCACTTTGTTATGAAACCAGCTCACGGAAATATAGAAAAGATAGATCAATGCCTTAGAAATAAGACTCTTCGAGGGGGCAACCCCCTTTACATACACAAATGAACAATTCTTCAATGATTCAAATGACAAAACCTCCTTTCTATATATAGGAGTCTATAGGGTCTCAATATAACCAAGGCGACCTAACAATAATAATATAAGGGCACAAAAATAACAATATATGGATTATATGGGGCACAATAATGACAATATGGGGACAACAGGGGCACAATAAAAACAATAAGGGATACAACGACAATAGTAATGGGCGGATCACTAATTATAGGAACCTAACATGCCCCTCTCCTTCAAAACAACATTGTCCTCAATGCTTGAGTAGTTTAGGATGCTTCTATATAAAATTCTCATCCTCCCATGTGGAATCTTCAATAAGCTCTTCCACTTAATGAGATACTCTGAAATTGATCGATTTCGTAGCTGTCGAGTTCTTATTTCTTTGATTGCTTCAAGTTCCAATATGATTTTTCCTTTCTCATCAAGTTCTGGAAATAGTGTCTGAACTGGAAGCTTGTCACCTATAACCTTCTTTAAGCATGAAACATGGAAAACTGGGTGCATTCGAGAAGCTGCAGAAAGCTCCAGTTTGTATGCCATAGTACCTATCTTTTGCAACACCTTATATGGACCATAATACTTTGGTGATAATTTTTTATCCTTCTTAGCTTTCTTGAGGGGCATTTGTTTATATGGTTGTAGTCGTAGGAATACCTAATCACCTACATCAAAACTTCTTTCACTGTGATGTTGATTTTCCTGTTGTTTCATCCTATTCTATGCCAAGGTGAGGTTATCCTTTAAGATTTGGAGAACTTGTTGCTGATGCTCGATGTGATCTTCCAGTGCTTGAACCTTAGAATTTTCTCTTAATATAATGTGATGGATCGTGGATGATATCCATAAAGTGCCATAAATGGGGTCATTTTTGTTGTAGTATGGAAGGAAGTGTTATACCACCATTCAGCTAGAGGCAATGTTTTGACCCATTGTGTCTGTTTATCATATATAAAGCAACAAAGATATCCTTCCAAACATTTGTTTACTATCTTAGTTTTCCCATTATATTGAGGATGATAAGATGAGCTATGAGCTAACTGAGTACTAAGACAAGAAAATAATTCTGTCCAAAAATTTCCAGTTAAAATGGGATCTCTCTCACGTTCAATAATCTTTGGGTTTCCATGTAGCTTTTGAATTGTTTCCATAAATGCAGTAGAAATTGTAATCAATTTAAATGGATAAGATAATGCACAAAAGTGTGCATACTTGGTATGTCTATCCACTACCACCATGATAACATTCTTTCCTTCGGGCTTGGGTAAACCTATGATAAAATCCATTGAAACCTCCTCCCAACATTGGCTTGCGATGGATAAAGGTTGTAATAGTCCTGGAGTCTTAATTGTTTCAATTTTATTTTGTTGGCAAACCAAACATTCCACCACAAAATTTTAAATATATAATTGAAGGCCATCCAAAAAAAAATCCTTCTTAACCCTGTGGCAGGTTTTTAGAAATATTGAGTGCCCACCTAAGGGAGAGTTGTGCAATTCCCTAAGAATCTTTTGTTTGAGCTGGGAATTCTTACATAGGTATAACCGATCCTTATACCATAACGAATTGTTTTTCCAGATAAATGTATCAGATGTACTGGGATCTTGCTGTATCTTTTGAATGAGTGCCCACACTTCTTCATCATTCTTCCATTCATCCCTTACTTTGTTTATCCAATCTCGTTGGATAATAGAAATGGTGCAAAGAAATGCTTCAACATCCTCATCCTTTCATGAGAGTGCATCTACCACAACATTTTTCTTCCCTTTTTTGTAAATGATTTGAAAGACATAACCCAACATCTTTGTAACCCCTTTTTGTTGCTCTTTTGAAGATAATCTTTGTTCTAAAAAGTATTTAAGGCTATCATTATCCGTTTTTACCTTGAAGTATCTTCCCATTAGGTAGGGTCACCATTTCTTAAGTGCATGTAGTATTGCCAAAATTTCCTTCTCGTAAATAGCTTCGTGTAAATACTTTCCTTTGATTTGATGACTTTCAAAAGTAATGGGTCTTCCTTCTTGCATTAAAACAACACCAATTCCATTTCCTGAGGCATCACATTCCAAAATAAAGGTTTTTGTGAAGTTTGGTGTAGCTAAGACTGGTGGTTGGCACATTTCCTCTTTAAGATGTTCAAAGGCCTTCATTGTTTCTGCAGTCCATGGAAATGCATATTTCTTCAATAATGTTGTTAGAGGTGCTGATATTCTCTCATAATTCTTAACACTTGCGATAATACCCTGTCAAATTGAGAAATCCTCGTAGGTGATTTATGGATGTGGGGATTTTCCATTCCTTAATGGTTTTTACAATATGACCCAGATATTCCACCTCTTGTACTCCAAAGAAACATTTGGAGATTTTTGCATATAATCGTTTCTCCTCCAATAGTTTTAGCACCATGTCAAAATGTTGGACATGATCCTTCCAAAACTTGTTGTAGATTAGTATATCATCAAAAAATACTAACACAAATTTTCTAAGGAAGGGTTTGAAAAAATTCAGCAAACCTTGAAATGTAGAAGGTGCATTAGTAAGGGAAAAAGTCGTCACCAAAAATTCATAATGACCCTCATGAGTTCAAAATGTTGTTTTTGGAATGTCTTCTGTCTTCATTCTGATTTGATGATACTCTGAATGAATATCCAACTTGGTGAACTAAATTGATCCATGCAATTGATCCAATAATTCATCAATGACACGAATGGGAAATTTATCTTTAATAGTGAGTTTGTTGAACTCCCTATAATCTGGACACGTGCACCATGATCCATCCTTCTTGTGAACTAATACTACTAGAGCAAAGAAATAACTTTGACTAGGTTGAATTATACCAACCTCTAGCATTTCTGCAACCATACGTTCAATTTCACTCTTTTGGACATAGGGATATCTGTAAGGCCTGATGTTTGGAGGAACACTTCCTAGAATCAAATTAATAGCATGATCATGATCACAAATAGGTGGAAGGCCCTTGGAAGTCTCAAATACGTTGGAATGATTGTCCAAGACTTTTTGGAGATCTGGATAAATGGATGATTTCAATGTGGGAACCTCTAGTGAACATAATTGTGCAATTATGCCTCATTGTTCTTTCTTTAGAAGCTTTTTCATTCCGTTAGAGCTAATTATCTTTCCCAGTTTCCCTACGATACCCCTCAATTCAAATTCCTTTCATTCTGAAGAGAATTTCATGAAAAGTTCTTGAAAATTAAAAGCTATTGTACCTAAGGATTGTAGCCATTGGACCCCTAGTACAACACTAGCACCACCCATTGGAATGGAAAGCATTGGGCTATTTAATACATACTCTCCCATGGATAGCTTTATATTATGGCACTTTCCTGAGCAATTTATGGTTCCTCCACTTGCAACCATCACTTGACACTCTAATGCTCGATATAGGAACCAATTTAATTCCTTGGCTATCTTACAATGAATAAAATTATGGGTACTTCCCGAATCAATCAACACTATTACCTTTTTCTTCTTGATATGCCCTTCAATATTGATAGTTTGAGGACTGGTAATTCCAGCCAATTCATTACAAGATATGGTCGGATTCATTTCTTCTTTTTCTATAGTTTGTTCCTAGTATACATCCTCTTATTTTGACATTTCTTGTTCCTTTTCTTCCTCCTCTTCACAATCTATGTAAAATAATTTCTTCTAGGCACACTTATGACCTTTAGTGTATTTACTATAATAACTGTAACAAAGCCCTTTTTCTCTTTTTCCTTCCAATTGTCATGGTGTCAACCTTGTAGGTTGTGGATTGCTAGGGGTAGTAACACTTCCGTCTTTATGATTATCAATGGTAGGCTTCCTTGTTGCTATAATTTTTCTTTTCATTTTTCTTGCCAACCTAAATGCCTTCTTCAATGAATCTGGTTCCTAAAGGTGAACCTCATGTTGGATGCTATCTTTTAAAGTCCCTATAAATACATCAATCCTATGCTCCTCTGGAATATCTTTTACCCTTATATTCAATTTTTGGAAGTCCTCAATGTGCTCCATCATTGAACATTTTTGTTTGAGATTTATCAATTGGCTAAAAAAAGTGTTTCTTTTTGTATTCTCATAATGTGCTATCAGTTCATCCGTAAAAATAGCCCAAGTGACAATTTGTTTATGAGATCAAAGCCATTGATACCATACAAACCAATTTGGTTCCAAATATAAAGTTGCAATGCGTACCTTTTGTGTGTTTTGCACATTATGGAGATCGAAAAAATGCTCCATATGTAGTATCCATGTTCAAGGATCCTTGCCATCAAAATTCATCATATCGATCTTTGGAACATGTTGGTTCTTCGATCTAACATTAGAATCTATGAAATCATGATTAACATTTATTTTGTTCTCATCATGAGTTTCCTTTACTACCCTTTCACCATTAGTAAGCATTCCTTCTAGAAACTTTGTCAAATCTGTCTTCAAATTTGTTTGCAAATCTTCCATGTCTTTCTTTAAATCATCCATCTTAGCTTCCACACCATCCATCTTAGCTTACATGCCGTTCATCTTAGTTTCCATGCCATCCATCTTAGTAACCACGCCATCCATCTTAGCTTCCAAGTCATTCATCTTGGCTTCTACGCCTTTCTTTAAACCATGCATCTTAGCTTCTACATCTTTCTTTAAACCATCCATCTTATTTTCTGTTACCTTTTGTGCAAGTGAAATTTTTTGCACTTGGTTTCGGAATATTGATATATCATGTTGCATTTATTCCTCTTCTTCGTGAGTCAAGCTAG